>OX155969.1:22278740-22298740 GCA_944548615.1 Micropterix aruncella | reverse complement strand
TATTGTGACCGACACGATTTCTCGGTACTTAGGATACCTAGAAATCGTGTCGGTCACAATTGGCGCCCAACGTGGGGCGCCAATTGTGACCGACACGATTCCTCGGTACTTAGGATACCTAGAAATCGATGTGGTCGCTTGTTTGTAGAAACTAAAATTATAAAGAAAAACATTAAATCACTTGAACGATGACATTTAATTAGTAAAAGGCAGATAACAATAAAGAAAAGATGAATTTTAAAGAACTCTAGAAGTGAAATTTAAATTTACAACTATAATATTCGATTAAAAACTTTGAAAACAATTAAAACTTTGGAAATTAATATTTATCACATTTCAAAAACTCTGGAATCTAGCTCAGAACAATGGGACTTTTCTCAGAGGCCGGCTGATCATGAAGGGTCAACAGTCAGACGAGTGGTAGGTAGAGTACAGCAGTAGGGTAAGTACAATAAAATTTACAGTAGGGTAAGTACAATAGAGTGTTCTGGAAAGTGGATTCAAACTTCCCGCCTTCAGCTCGATGGTCGCGGCGACGTCACGTGGTTACGTGGCGGTGACTGGTACGATGTTCTGGAAAGTGGAATCAAACTTCCCGCCTTCAGCTCGATGGTCGCGGCGACGTCACGTGGTTACGTGGCGGTGACTGGTACGATTTAAGCAGTAATCGTATCGTACGGTACGGCGACGAATAGCGGCGCTGGCGATCGACCGACCCGGCTCGGGATGATCTTCAGGAAAGCTGGAATGGGCGTATTCTTTGATTTCTGGAGTTCAGCCGTACCCTTGTACCCCGACCGGCTGGAACGGTTGAATTCGGGAGTACTCTTCAAACGGCTGGAACGATTGAAGTAGGCAAGGCCAGAAGTTTGCCCCCGTGGAAGTTCTCCCCGTGGAAGTTCTCCCCGTGGAAGTTCTCCCCGTGGAAGTTCCGAGAAATATAATGTCTAACACAACAGAGAATGAAGACCACCTCGGAACTTCCACTAACTAGCGCCACGGCTCCGATTTGAAATGCCCGGAAAACGAGTTTTTGGCGCTTCATATAGGCTCATATCAAATGTTCCAGAATTTTCTAGCTCGTACTCGAACAATCGATCATATCCGGTTCACTGTTTGCCGAGTATAAATTGTGTAGCTAATTTCTAAATTTTATTAATTTAATAAAGAAGTCAAAACCGAGATTAATTTTATTATTAAAACCTTTTTGAATTTATTTATCCCAAAATTCAATACAAGGACAGGACCACCTTGACTCTATGTCGTAAAATGGTTACTTTATTAGAAATAAGTATTTTATCAAAATAAAAATTGCTGTTTTAAAATATTCAATGTTTTATTTATTTTGCATTTTAATAACCCAATCCCATAGCAATTTATCGCATAAATTATTAAATATTAAGTCGCTGATTTCGACTCTTGCGGTTGGTAGACGAAATTCGCTTGTATGGAATTGGCAAAACTGCATATATGTCAAAACGATCGGTGTCGTGAATCAACAAACAATGGCGAAGACTGAGACTCAACACGCGATAAATTATGGAAATTCTGAATTTAATTTACAGAAATCGCGTGACAATATATATATATATTGTTAATATTTGATTGGTTTTTTATAAAATTTCTTTTTTTAAGAATTCGTTTAAAGGATGACACTTTGATGAAAAAATAAATATAATAAAAGCCACTTACATAGCTATCTAAACACGACATTCATTGACCAGCTAGGAGTTCGCCGGGTCAGCTAGTTTGAAATAGTAGAGCCGTCTCATTAGTATTATTGCAATACCTTTTGGTATTGAAATTTAAATACCGAATAATGTAGATATATAGTGAAATATTGCCATTATTTTAGTTAGACCAACAAACAAAAGCACCGTGGGCCCCTAGCACTGTGGGCCCTGGTGCATTACACCACCTCGGACATTAGTAGCTACGCCAGGCAAGTATCCAGACTTCAGTTCCGGTGGGGTACACTCATCAAAACAAAGCACGCGACACCTTCCAAACTTGAATTTTCCCATACAATAAAACGAAAATACGCCGGATTTCGGGGTGGGGAGGGGGGGTTAAATCTCAACCTTTTCTTCCCTTTCTTGAAAACGTGCCTAGGTATCTACTAGGTATCTACATAAGTCGCGGATTCTTCCTGATTCTCAATTTTTTCGACACTTTATTTTTTACTCAAAAAAAATCGGGGTGGACGCGTCCCCCCTCCCCCCCCCCCCTCTTGAGCTATATACGCCACTGCGCAGGATCATCACTTCAGTTGGAAGTGAATGTCATCCTTCAGGACATCCACTTCAGTTGAAAAAGCAATATTCTATAAATGGATCGATCAAACACCTGAACATAAAAAATGCATAAATGGCGGCGAAAATATAATAAATGATCGCGTTGATAGTGGTGCGGTTGATCGGCTCGCGATCAAACCGATGACCGCGGGAAGAATAGCCAACATCAATTATTTCCTCGCCTGCTCGCCTGTCTCTGTCCGCTAATAAATAACAAAAAAATAGTATAGCGTCGGGGAAAAACGCGGCTGTGGTTGAGTTGCCGACGCGGGACCGCGCGGTGAGCGATCGAGAAATGAGCCAAGCTATTAAGGTATGTCCCCTCGTGGACTTTTTAATTGATCTTGATCAAATTCTCCTTTGATGGATGCATGTAATAACATAGCGCAAACTATAATCCACGCGTCAAAACGACAGCGCATGCCTTAGCGCACTTAAGTAAATTTTGTGAAAATGTTTCATAACAAAAACTCTGTTCTTAATAGGAATAATCTTCCCACGATCCGTGGAGAAACCACGTATCGTGATTCAATCTCGCACTTGATCGGTTTTATTTGTTTTTTATATTGCTTACCCATTAGGGTATTTTCAAAAGGGCATTTTCAAAAGACAATCCTCAAAAAAAATAATACCATTCGTCTTAGCTATCCATACCTACACACCCAGACACCTCTACCATCGTATTCATCTTTACTAATATTATAAAGAGGTAAAGTTTGTAATTTTGTAGGAAGTAATCTCTGGATCTACTAAACCGATTTTGAAAATTCTTTTACCAATAGAAAGCCACGTTATTTGTGAGTGTCATAGGCTATATATTAATACGAAAAATAAAAAGACTTTTTCGTGGTAGTCGGATTTCCAAAGTAAGTCGGAAAAAACGGTCGAAAGAAAAGGTTTCTAACGAACGCTGCCTTAACGATGAGAGATATATGATTAAGTTCTAGAGAAAAGTTGTAGTGCTTGATAATGCCTACAAAAAAGTCAGCGACAGCATATGTCTAACTTTTATGTTTAAGTAACAAACAGTAGTATTTTATATTAAAAAATAATATAAATCGTTAAGTCATGTTTATTGGTCATATTATCAACAATTATGAATTATTATCAAAATAAGTAAATTTATCGTCTCAAGTCTTTTCCATTTTACTGCATATAATTTCACTTTTACTGCATAAATGGTTAAAGAGATAAGACACTCACAAATAAGACACTCACAAGAAGACACTCACAAATAACGGTAATATAGTCAAATTGGCATGCAAATACATACATACATATGCCGTAAAAATATAACTGTTCTTTTGGCAGTCAGGAAGTAAATCATAGCACTCAGTACTAACCAAACCACAAGTAAACAGTTTTACCGCCCAGCGAAGTTGGCAAGGGTCAGCTAGTTTTTAATAAAAGAAACATAAAATAAACGGTTTTCAATTTTTCAGTAAAAACTCCCAATCTTACGTAAAGCGGCATAATCTAAGACTGGGCGATATGTTTCCAAACAAATTCAGATAACGTTCGAAGTAGCGAGGAATTTGCGTCCTCAATTTGGAATCCGCAATATTCGGTCTACAGAAGCAGGATAGAATGTATCCAAAGGCGTTTTTTAAAACACATTAATTATCGGACGCTTCGGTCTTCCTACGTACGAGCGCAGACTGGACCACTTCGGTATTCAAGCTCTAGAAGACCGACGCACAGTGGCTGATATGATACTGTTACACAAAGTTATCCACAATGTCATATATAGTCCATACCTTATCGAAAACTTACGTTTTTTCGTTCCTCCGCGATTAATTCACAATTCACGCACGTTTGAGGTCTCTCGCGCCAATACCAACTACAGGAAAAATTCCATCGCTTATACGCTGGTGTGCACGTACGACTCTCGTTTCTCCACCATCGATATTTTCAACCTTAACCAACCGACTTTCGTTAAGGAATTATTCAAATCAATTGCACCTAACGAGCTTGTTAATACCTATCGTACTTAGTATTATACTTTTCATGCAGCATATCAGTAGCTACCACAAATATTTATAAATATCTATAAATTTTATAATATATCTATAAATATCTATAAACATCAATAAATGTTGTTTTATATAGATTAATGCACTATATGACCGTTTAATTGGTGGAAACATATAAATGGTTTATGTTTTTTATATTTTGGCTACGTAAATATGTTTTTTGTACTGTATGTTTCCTGAATAAAATAAAAATAAAATAAAATAAAAATAAATATCTGTGTCTATATATCCACTATACGACCTATCTATATCTATATACATATACATATACCATCGTCTAACTCCTTCTTCCTAATTACTTCCAATTCCCTACCTATCCCATCGGTTTTATATATTAATTTTATATTTAATGTGAACTTAGTTTATTTTATAATTAATTTTTAAGTAAATCTGCTGAAATCTGTTTAAAATGTTACTTTCGTGGGAAACGATTATCGGCGTAATGTTTTTTTTTCTACAATATGTTTATGCACAAGTATGTATATTGTATGCGCTGTATGTTTCCCGAAATAAAAATAATTAAAAAAAAGAATATGTGCGGCAGGTACATAGTTTTTGTGCAGGAATACGATCTATCATTCCGCTCTAACGCACTGCTCTGTCTCGTTTGCCTGAACTATTTTCCGATATTAGCTCACAAAGAAGCGCACTCGAGCCCAATCAGGTTGTCAAACATATATTTTACAGGAGACTACTCGGAGACCTCTGATTTTGTATGCTCTTTTTTGGGTTCAGCACAAAAACAAATTAACCCCTCAAAACAGTATCGTCCCGAATCGGGTACGATGTATTGTAGTCAATGCTCAGTAACGTCCCAAAACGGGCACGAGCGCGGCGCGACAAACCGCGCTCTCAACGAACTGAATTTAGACCAGAATCACAGTACAACCACCCCCTTTTAGATATGTGTGAGAAATAAGGATAAATTCTGTATTGTACGATTATTCAGTTGTGCTTTTCGCAGTCTAGAATCCCTGATATAATTGTTTGTATTCTAGGGGCACTTAGTCGAGTGCTGCCATTGCTAGGATCTGTGTTTCTCTTCGGATATTATGTAGCCTCTTTTCAGATATAGGTATGTATGAAAATAAATAAAACGAACTAATAGATTTGGTAAAACAGGTAATAACGTACACAAATGTGTTTACAATTTCTAGATAGGGTTTCGTATTTTGAGATAAAACGTCGATGTCGCTGAATAAGTGAGTTTTTTCAGTTCTCCAACATTTTAATACTTATTCATAATCTAATTGTTTTACAAAATGAGATTTAAATGTTTTCTATTTCCAATTTCTATGCGATCATTGTAAATTTTTTTTCATGATCCATTAAGTAGTTTCTTTTTATGATCGTTTTTCTAAAGTGCTATATTTTTGACCTTCAACTCTCAGAAATGACAGGTGACTGCCAAGATTTACACCCGCCGCTTGAGGGGTTAAGGAGTTCAGGACAATAAAAAAATCTACAAGTATAACCTCCTCGTCTGACTGTCTGTCTGACCATCCTTTCTGACCTTTTGTAACGAGGGCATATCTAGAATATTGACTTTTATACTAATTTACTAAATTATTTTTTTTTAATTTTAGAAGATTTTTTTTGTGTTTTTTATTTTTTTCGATTAGAGTTGCTTATTTGTAGTTGATTTACCCACTTCAAGGACGTAATTTATTAAAAGAACAGCCTGTATAAATACGAAATCCAAGTGGCTCATTTTCCTATTACTGATCGCTCTATCCGCCGCGCCCATATTGCTCCCAATAGTTAAGGGTGAAGCAAAAAAGACAAAACGAGGCACGAAACGAAGCGCGCGTGTCTCCGCGAGGTCCCAACACGCAAATGTCAAACGTCGATCACGTGATTACGTCAAATTAGCCACCGCCGACTGGGGAAACTACGAGGGAAATCTTTTTGTATTTTTTTTTCACTCAACGCAAGGGAAATTATCGTAGCTGGACTGGTTATCGAATTACAAACGAGCTGAGTGATAACGGGATTTAATAATAGATCAATGATATCAAAATAAGCAGGTTGAGTGTTTAGTGTTTCTATCGTAATAAACGAAAATGGTCTGCAGAGGAGGAAAGGTAATAAAAGATCTGCTCCTGAACCAGAATATTGAAATTGAGCAGACGATGTTGAAAAGGATAAAGGATCAATAGCTTAAATTGAACTCTTTGTGTTAGCCAAGACATGAGATGAACTCATCGAAGAAATGGTTCGGTGGCATAGTGGTTAGGTCGCCTGATCTTACATTGTAAGGTTCTGGGTTCGTTTCCCCTTTAAGTCACTATTTTCTTTTGGAATAAAATTAACGGAATGACATTTTCAATTCTGTCGATCGAATTATATTTACAAGAATGAAATAGTAATCCATATATGTGTGTCTGTGTGTCTGCGTGTGTGTAATTCTCCAAGATAGCGCCCAAACGCTTCATCGGATTGAATTAAAATGTCAAAACGGCTGCTGCAACGTCACCAAAACGTCGGGTGCTACAATTTTCACGCGGTAAATTCGTTTCTATCCTATTTATAAAAAAATAGTAATAAAAGAATAAATCCAATATTTTTCTCAGTGTATGAAGTGATTATATGTATATATGCGTGTAACATGTGTGAAAGTGTGTGTCGTGTTATGCATTCGATCGACAGAACTGAAAATGCAATTCCGTCAATTTTATGTCAAAGGAAGTGGTGACCCATCCGGAATTACCCGGAAACTTACAATATTTGATCAGGCCATCTAACCACTATGGGGCCGTGTGGGCACACTTCTACTAGTGGTAGGTCATTGCGGTTCAAGTTACTAGTAATTTCCAACGTTCGTTTCAGAAGATCAAACGTCTGATAGCACCCCAAAGGCACATCAAAAAGAGGCAGAATTTTAATGAATGAACTGCGTTTGCTCCAAAACAGAAGAAAAACAACCGTGAAAGCGGTCCGTTTCCCATAATTTGCATAGAGGGCAGTTAATTGAGGTGGGCGAGGATCGGTAGGTGATGTGGGGTGCTCCGTTGCCCATGCTGCCCATACGCCGGCCAGCGCCACCCACCCCACTGCTCCATTCATCCGCCGATCCCCCAACAATAAAACCGCTAACTTTTTGTTTTTTCGGTAATATATTAGCCGGCGCTCGTATGGGAAAGAAGTCGGTTACGCCCAGACCAAAGATGGGCCTTATTTTTGAACGGTCACTTCTTGCCCTTATGCGCGCGAGAAAACTGCAGGGATGACAAACAGTTTCATTTAATTAACGATAATTAACCACATAACTTTGGAATTGTCATCTACTACTAATGAACCCGCTACCACAGAGTGGTATAACAATATGCATATAATCATTCTTTCGACCGTTAACACAGACTTAGAGATAAGGCAATCGACCGTCCAACTAAGCAAACAAGCCCTTGAGAATCCAACTCATTACAGCGTGGTACAGGGAAGTGAATCTATATAGCAGCCTCGCACCCTCACTACTAGATTTGGCTGGATTTCTCCACCCAACCAGTCGAAGGTTCGAAGACGGTTGCGTTTCCTCTACCTTGTTGATGTTAGCGGTAACTCATTTCGAATTTGTCGCTGACCGTGACGCCCTTTGCCCGTATTTCACATGGGATCGGATGGCCAACGGATCGTTTTAAAGGTGGCTCACAACAACTCCTGCTGCTTAGGAATCTATGTTTTCTGAGTCCCTCGGTTATTTATGTTGGCTGGCGTACCGGAGCGCCCGAATAACGATTTCAAGTGGAGAGTGATCCATCAGGCACAGAGTCCTACTCGAGCTCGAACTTCTTCTGCGAGGCTACTGGATGGGTGTTGACCCGTGAATTTGGCTGACCATAAGCACAATGGGTCATAATGACCTAATTGTACTGGGCCCATTATCTTATAGGCTGAAGTCACATTTAGAGTTGTCAACTACAACGGGCGAACCCGCCACCTAAGGAAGTTTTATCGATAATGATAATACTATCTTCCTTGAGGTCACAGAAGACTTATAGACGAATAGAGACCTACCGTCTAGTTAAGCCAACATGCCCGTAAGAAGCCAAGGCCTTACGGCCAGAAACCGGGAAAGGTACGCAGCGGGCAGCCTCGCCCATGGACCTATTTGCAGAAACAGTTTAATCGAATGTGTTTAATGCATTGCACTATCCGCGCTAGTCGTCCACGAACGATTCGCATCGTTGAATCTCGATATATTCGACTTTTCATCGCCGTACGGTGTGAGTTCCCTTATGTGAAAAATAACATCACGCTCAAATTCTTCCATAAGTCCTTGGTTACTTACCGCGAAAGTTTAAGGGTGACATAACCAATTTAAAAAAAAAAATACGTGTGGCACTCGAGGACTGCCGCGGTAAAGCTATTGCATAGCATTTTTACCACCTTATGCAATTATATTTATTTATTTATTTTATTTTTTCTGATATCAGATAACTGCGCTCCATCGGAAAACGTTGAAATTATTCCGAATCATTTGCGGCTGCGGTAGCAAATGATTCGGAATAGTTTAAACGTCTTCCGACAGAGCGCCGCGCACGAATTTTTTATTCGATAAAGCAAAAAAACCGGATTATTCGAAAGAAATCGTAGATGAAAAGATAGATAATTAGATTATCTTTAAAATCGTGCAGGTTTCATAACAATACGCCAGATAGTATTTGCGTAGTAGTCGTTTTTGTGTTCGGTTAGACCTAATTTCACAAATTAATTACACTATGTAATATAAACAAAATCTAAAATATTCAAAGCTAAGAATATTAGGAAAATGTTCTTGTTTAAGATATATTTTTTTCGAATCGTAAGCAGTACTCGTTTAGACGTAATTATCAGTTTAAAGTCATTAATTTTCGTTAAGAAATTTCTTCATTCGGTCGCCGCGCTGGCCTAGGCCCGCGATAAAAGCTATGCAATAGCTTAAAACTCCTAAACTCTTGTTTTACACTAGTATTTAAACGTAAAACACCAACTAAGTGGGATACTGGAACGGGTATATCCCAGCTGGGCAGCACTAGCCAGTGAATGAAAGAGGAAAGTTTTTGCCAGTGAATCCAGTGAATGAAAGAGGAAAGTATTTGTTTTAATATTACACTTATTGTAAATGGTTAATTTGATAATTACAATAAAATACGTGTGGCACTTGGGGAATGCCGCGGTAAAGCTATTGCATAGCATTTTTAACAACTTATGCAATTATAATTATTTATTTATTTTATTTATTTAATTTTTTCTGATATCAGATAACTGCGCTCTATCGGAAAACGTTAAAAATTATTCTGAATCATTTGCGGCTACGGTAGCAAATGATTCGGAATAATTTAAACTTCTTCCGATAGAGCGCCGCGCACGAATTTTTTATTCGATAAAGCAATAAAACCGGACTCTATCCAAGATCTAAAATATTCAAAACTAATAATATTAGGAAAATGTTCTTGTTTAACATATATTTTTTTCGAATCGTAAGCAGTACTCGTTTAGACGTAATTATCAGTTTAAAATCATTAATTTTCGTTAAGAAATTTCTTCATTCGGTTGCCGCGCTGGCCTACTAGGCCCGCGATAAAAGCTATGTAATAGCTTAAAAATACGTGTGGCACTCGGGGACTGCCGCGGTAAAGCTATTGCATAGCATGTTTAACAACTTAAGCAATTATAATTATTTATTTATTTTATTTATTTTATTTTTTCTGATATCAGATAACTGCGCTCTATCGGAAAACGTCGAAATTATTCCGAATCATCTGCGGAAGCAAATGATTCGGAATAATTTAAACCTCTTTCGATAGAGCGCCGCGCACGAATTTTTTATTCGATAAAGCAAAAAAAACGGATTATTAAAAAAAAATCGTAGATAAAAAGATAGATAATTAAATTATCTTTAAAATGGTGCAGGTTTCATAATAATACGCCAGATAGTATTTGCGTAGTAGTCGTTTTTGTGTTCGGTTAGACCTAATTTCACAAATTAATTACACTATGTAAAATAAACAAGATCTAAAATATTCAAAGCTAAGAATATTAGGAAAATGTTCTTGTTTAACATATATTTTTTTCGAATCGTAAGCAGTACTCGTTTAGACGTAATTATCAGTTTAAAATCATTAATTTTCGTTAAGAAATTTCTTCATTCGGTCGCAGCGCTGGCCTAGCCGCGATAAAAGCTATGCAATAGCTTAATAAATAAATAAATACTAGTATTAGATTGTATTACTATTAGTCCAGTCAAAATATCTAAAAAAGTTTCCGTTTTAATTTTAGAAGCAAAATCATGCAGCTTTATGATAAAGGTCTTTTCTCCCTATTTCGACCCTGCTTAATCTGAAAATGCCAGTTGCCCAAGCGAAATACCGACCGGAATCGAGATATGCAAGATGGTCGCCTATATAGGTAGCTTTTATAGATGCTGCTTTTGAATTGTTTTTGCTTTATATAATATAAAATAAATATAGTCAGACAACGAATCTATAAATACTTTCACAAAACTATGATTTACAATGGTTATGATGCTTTTAAAGTCATAGTCTTCAAATTCGCTCAGATCAAAGAAAGGGTGGCCTTTGGACGTCTCCCTAATATTATTTTTATTGTTATGTCTTACAGCTGTTTAATGGTGTAATTCATTTTAAATTATTTATTTATTTTCTTTTATAACCTTACGTAATATTAAGAATATAGTTTTTGGCAAAATAAAAGTAAAACAAAATAACATTTTTAAAATACTTTTTTTTGCGTAGCAGATAAGATGACATTTGTGTGGAATTTATTATCGCTTTAGATTTTATATCGTCGCTTAAGATTTAACATAGCGTAACTCATTTTAGGTAACTTTTCAGGAAAGAGAAAAACTGTTTTTTACCTTTAATAGCAAAACTAGGGTGGAATCTTTAATGCAGATATATCTAAATTTAATTAGAAAAACCCCTAAAACGATTAAAAATGAAATTATAATATTATTTATCTAGTTAAAATCTTTTATTATTCGTTTTTAGTGGGTTGCGCTATGTTACAAATTTCGATTTAAAATTTTATTAGTATTATGAATGTGTTTTCCAAATACAAAAATTTTACTAAATATGGAGTCCGACTGACATATGCTGTGTTGACACGATGGACGTGAGAATGTGATTTACGCAGTGTTACTAACATACAAATGAACTGCTTTCATTGGTAAGAAATACTGCGTTTTCATTGGCTCAGTCGATGCGGCTCGCGAGTAGCTATCCAATGATATAAAAATCAGAAAATCGAATTTTATGAGATACGCTATGTTAAATCTTAAGCGACGATATCTCAGTTCCGGTCAGGATTTCGTTTGGGCAACCAGCATTTTCGGATTTAGCATGGTCGATATAGGGAGAAAATACCTGTTGCTTAAAAGTTTTATGTTTTGGAGTGGAGTATATGTATTAAATGACAAACAATACAATACAATGAATTAGTACCGTCGAATCGCCTTATTTGAGAGGGTATTCTTTCTTGAGACAAAACTTCGATTACATTTTGATTGGCTTTACTTCCTGTTTTCAAACATTTTCCATCCCTGCTGTTACTGTCATTTGAACCTCCAAGCGTCTAAGTTGCTTGTTCTAATATTTTTACCTTTTTGTTGAAGAGATTTTTAGTTATATCAGATTTATGAAGTCGAGGCACGAAGGTAAGCACTGTTTTTATCGAAATAAACTTCGAAATATATCTTGATGTAGGAGAGGAAATATATTTATTTAGTGTTAAAAACCATTTCAACAATATTTGCATTAATGCAGTAATAAAAATATACTTTTTTGTAAGGTTTTGGATTTTTTTAGTGGTAATATTAACTTTTTTCAGGTTTTCAAGGTAGATTTTAGGTTCTTTAACGTATATTTTGTAAGAATTGCGAAGATAAACATGCATGGCATTGATTCGGCACGACAAATTAACATTAATAAACGATTTCATTAAAATAATTCGATGATTTTATTTTTTTGAAAATAAAAATATTATGAAACATAAGGATCTAACATGATTCTTTCGTGTATTTTTCACGCATGTCTCAAGTATGGCAACTTTAGCAACTAACATGAAACATTAGGTTTTTTTTTAATGAAAATCTAATTTAATAATATATTTTCATGTTATAGTCAACATATATATTGACAACAACGATACAACGAGACAACAACGAGACTACAACGATATTGACAGGTACATGAAAAACTGATTATCAGATCGGATTGAATTAGCATGCACATACAAGCACTCACAATCACATTCGCACTACAGATACACACACCCACACACACATACATACACGCACACACATACATACACACACACATATACACACACCCACACATACACGATCTCCATCACACAAACACACACCAACACACACCAACACCCATACACTCGCACATAGCGATTTTGATTGTTAGTTTTAAATTATTTTTGATTTTCTTTGTATTGTATTGTTTAGCACATTTTGTAATCCTTATATAGCAAATAATTTAAAACATCATTGGCTTCACTGCTGGTATATATTATGCTTATTTTTTTATGCTGTATGTTTTTAACAAAAATAAAATAAAATAAATTAAAAAAATATAGGCTTTCACCTGAAAATTGGTTGAAAGTTTGTTGCCGTAATTAAATTCATTGTACATTTTTTTAAAAACTCAAAATCTGTTTTAAGTAAGGCGACTCGACGGTATGTAAGTTGTTTTGTTAAAAATAAATTAAAAATATAAATACATGTCGAGGGAAAATCGTTGTCGATCGCTGGATTCTCGTAGTGCGCTCCTAAATGCATGAGCCTGTTAATGAAGCGAGTCGCGGTCGGGCGTAAGTCACCCGTGCTTTTTGTCTTTATTGCCAGCATATCCATATATTTATTATATTGTTGTTCTCGTCTCGTCGGGTCTCACAAACTTCTGTTTTTTCTTACCGCCGCGCCGCAGCTCATTTTCATAATAAATGTATTTATCATGGCGTCAGGCGGGCTGCCCCGCATCGCATGGCTTTGACAAATCGACGTCCGACCTTCGGGAACACTGGCCATGGATTGAAACTATCGAACATGTTTTGTTTTGGGACTTGTTTTGTTTGTTTGTTTCTACTCTTTACTGTAAAATTTCATGGGAGCTAATGGGCCCTGTTGCAGTTTGGCCACTAAGACCTATGAGTATAGGGTCGACCATACGCACGGGTCAACACCCATCCGTTGGCCTCCAAGCAGAAGTGTGAGCCCGGGTTCCTACCCGGGCTCGCACTTCTGCGTGGCTTGCGGGCCAGCTTCTCCTAGGAGTCAGCCTTCGAGCGCTCCTGGACGGTTTGCGCACCGTGCGGCGTCAGCTAATCGCTTGTGCATTCCGATTGACAGCCGGGTGAGTCTGGAAACAGTCATGTTTCCGGACTCACCCGGCTGTAATGCGGGGTAGTTGTTCACCTTATGGGAACTGCTCTTTAAGCTACCAATCGGTTACCCGATCCCGGGTGAATAAGCCTGGCATGTGATGCCGTGGTCCGCGATAGATTCGGTAGATACCGTAACACCGTAGATACCGTAAAACTTTTTAAATAATATCTTAATTTGTAAGTAATATGTAAATATTGTTTTGATGAAAAATAAACGGTTCACTAGGTTGCCGGAGGGGGTCTCCAAAGGGAGGGGTCTCTTCACTAGGACCCGGAGAATCTTCCTCCATGTCTTCGTTCGTTCACCTCACGCCTCACTGTCGTTGCACGACATCCTGGGCAGATAAAACGACCCATGTCTTTAGAACTTCCCGGGTGGTGGGCGGGGTTTCTTCCCCCGGCGACATGCAGGTGGCACTGATAACATTGCCCGGCGAAACTAATAGCAATTTGTTTAGCAATCTATAATAACATTGATAATGAACGTTTTTTTTAAGGACCGATTTATTATAAAGACCAATTATTTAACCATTGATAACAACATCACGGGCCCAAGTGGGCATAATTACCGCCGACCTCCGATAGGAGATGTTAGTTAAAAAAGAAGTATAATAATAACATTTATTTACCCCTTTTTATATAGGCTGATTAAATCATAGAAATAACATGGACTGAAACATAATGCCATCATATTAAATAATAAAGTGCCTAATTATTACGTAAGCCAAATTATATACCAAATTAAAAATTAACATCTTTGTGTAAATAATATTAAAGCAATAGGAGGTATTTAAAAAAAAATTGTTTCTTAATAACCATCTCCTATTTCGAAATAAATATATCCTCGAAATTAAATAATATTTCTAAATTAAATAATACCTTGCGAGCAACTAAATCGACTCAACCCCTCAGTTCGGATAAAAACCAGTTTTTTTCCAAAATGACTAACCGGATGTATACCAAATATATGTTTTATTTGCTGTCGCAAGCAGAATGTGTCTGTATGGCATCCACAGAATAGACTGGGCCTCCAGGCGTCCAGGTGAGTGATTTTTGCAGTGATGCTTAGCTGAAACAGTCTCCTACGGCGGCGTTTACTGCATGGCGTGGGCTGGCATTTCTTTAGAGGGAAGGACTAACCTCGTTTTTGTGCCAGGGAGAGGTCGGAGAGAAGGCCTGACTACTGAACACTGTATCAAATTATTCTCCTGGATCATTTTATACCGTATAATGGATTTATTGAAAAAAAAACTCTGTGTTAATACATGATAATGCACGGTGTCACACGCGCGTATCACTCGGCAATTCTTAGATGAAGTTGGTTTGGAGACGATGGACTGGCCAGCTCTCAGTCCAGACATGAATCCCATCGAGAATTTGTGAGACGAGCTGAAACGAAGAGTCCGAGTCAGAAATCCGGCAACTTCTAATATCTACGAGCTCAAGACAGCGTTGTTAGAGGAATGGGATGGTATTGCTAAAGACTTGAGGAACCGCATGGGAGCTGTCACCTGGGCAAGGAGGGGTAACACTAAATATTAATGTAATTAACGTTCCTTCTTAGGTTTGCATTTCCCGTTTTAATTTAATTTTAAATATCCCCAGTTGCCTACTCCTGGACATCCATGTTACTCCCATTTTAAATTTTATTTAATTAAAAAAAAAATCCTAAACGGATTTTCATGATTATGGTATTAACGGACAGCTAACAAAATAAGGGTTTTAAAAAGAGAATCGAGGTAGAACAATGGCTGTATGTACGATTTGTTGACTGGCATGTACGATACTTAAGGATCGTTAGACATGTCAACAGCTGAACGTTCCTTTTCGATTCCGCAACATGTTCGAGGCAATATGCCTCCAAATGAATACGCCGATTTATAATGTAGCAGCAATATAAATATGTAATAAAGCTAGGTATAAAGAAATTACTTCCTATAATTTTCATAATGAAGGTAAATAGGAGAGGCCTTTTTTAAATTTTGCACCGGGGCCCTTTTTTGTAGTTGCGCCACTGTATCTACACGTTGCGTTTAGTAGTAAAATAAATTCTGCCAAATCATAGTACTGCTTTGAGCAATCTAATGCGCTATCTAATCAATGTTATTATGTATCTCCGATGTATGTATTGTCGATGGAAATCAACTAATAAAATAAGTAAAACGTAGAAGGCTTTATAAATAGCGACCCCCCCACTACCTAGCGATCCGACATCATCGATTCCCTGAATGGAGTGAGTTATACAGTTTCTCAAGATTCCCTGGATTTTCTGGATTTGAAAATACAGAGTTTTAAACCAAATTCATTGGTAGGTGAGCGTTTTTGAAAACAATACCGATTTCAGTGCAGACAGTCGTATTGCTGGCAGGATTTGAAAGGAATGGATCTCACCATCGGAAAGAGCAAGAACAGTTTTTAATTTTTTACAGTTTATTGAAACCTACTCTATACATATATGAAAATATTTCAAGATTAACATAGTGCAATGATACCTAGAAAACAATAAAGGGATAAACAACAATAATAATAAGATTATAGCAAAATTATGATATTCGGTTTTACAGTTTTCCAGATTCTTATCTCACGCTAGGCTGCATCGCACGAAAATACATTTCCTATACTAAAAATTGGTAGTAAAAAGTATTCAATTAATAATAAATTTGTAATATAATAATGATAAATAATATTAAGAAAAAAAATGAAATGGCACTAGAATAGTTACTGGAATAATAATAATTGTCACTTTGACATTGTTGTCCTCATTTGGTTTTGCTTTAGATGGCGTTGGTAAGTTGCTAAATGCTGTCGATCCGTTTACTTTTGCTTTTGCTTGACTAAGTGTTTTTTAATTCATGCCCAGTAGCAATTCGGTTATTTTTTATTTATGCCCAGTAGCAATTAGGTTATATTTATGTATGAGGTGTTTCATCCTACTGAACAAAGTCAATCAAAAATCAAAATCAAAATGTTCTTTATTCATATAGACACAGTTAAATATTATTTTTATTTTATGTTCTTATGATGCGTCCAAGCCTTACTCCCAAGCCGTTTTGTCATTTACATAATCAGATATTGTATAGTATGCTTTTTTATACAATTTTGCTTTGATGGTAGCTTTAAACTTATTTACAGATAGTTCTCTAATAGTATGAGGAAGTTTGTTATAGAAGCGTATACATTGTCCCAAAAAAGAATTGCTTATTTTGTGGAGACGAGTAGCACGTACAACAAGGTTATGCTTGTCTAGTATTAAAATTATGAGTGTCGCTTTTTATTTTAAACTTGTCAATATTCTTGTGGACATACAGCAGATTTTCGTATATATATTGTGATGCAACAGTAAGAATATTTATCTCTTTGAATTTTTCTCTAAGTGAAACTCGAGGACCAAGTTTATATATAGCTCTTACAGCACGTTTCTGTAGTATAAAGATGTTATTGATGTCCGCACAGCTTCCCCAGAGAAGAATCCCATAGGACATAATGCTATGAAAGTAACTAAAGTATACTATTCTTGCTGTATCTACATCAGTCAGCCGCCTTATTGTTTTAACTGCGTATGCCGCAGAGCTAAGTTTTCCTGACATTCTCTCAATTTGTGGGCCCCATTGTAATTTGGAGTCAATTGTTATCCCTAGAAACACAGTTGAAGCAACAGGCTCCAGTCTAGTTCCATTTATTTGTACATTGGTTTGTACCTGCTTAACATTAGGTGTAGAAAATTTAATCACTTTGGTTTTTCTTTCATTTAATAGTAGGTTATTTACATTAAACCAATGGACAACTTTTGAGAGTGTCCATTGGGAGTAACATTAAGGATACAGTTTATGGGGCCCAGTGACGGGTTTCTGCTACTTTCCTGGCACTAAAGAAAGTATTGTGACAGCACTAAAAAAATCGGGATGAAGATGGAAATATCAATTTTGATCTCACTGAGACGATTAGGACTATTTCCAGATTGCAGTATGTTTGTAAGTCTGTTTGTGTATTCCTCTACGATAGCGCCTAAACGCTTGGAAACTGGGTGGAAGGGTCTGCTTGCCAGGAAACTCTTGGGGTGACGCAACCGATTTTCATTATTTCAAGCTTCGCCGACAGAGAAATCACGCATTCTAAATTTATGAATAACGCATTCTTGAATTCCCCTTTTACTCTGTGAAATTAAAGTTTTACGTTTTATTATTGCGAATACAATAGTTTTGCGACATAGCTTCAGTTATTTTATATAGCATCATTTGCTTCTACTTGAAAGTTCCTTAAATGTAAGAATTTTAAAATATTACAGCATTTTTAATTAGCAACTTTCTAAGTTCAGTATATGATAAGGACTTCTGGTTCGTTTGTTCATAGTTGGTTTTTATAAATAAATAAAATAAATAAACAATACATCGCAAATAGCAAAGTGTGTGTTATGTCGTGTCTTGTCGTGGCATGTAATAAAGGGCCGCTGTCTTGAACGATGTGTACCGTTGATTGAGCCGCTCGTGTTGAGGATGAAAAATTATTTCACGTGATAAACGACTCCGGTACGCGTTTGGTGAGGCGCCTCGCGATGTTATCGATAGCTAAAGGGATTAGCTAGTTTAGGCCTAAAAACAAAATGTTTAAAAAGAAAATGCGATCTATCGTCACTGATAGTTGTGATATATGAACTAATTTTTCTTTATTTTGTTTTAATGTTGATTTCTTAAGTTATTTTCGAATATAAATTTTTATGCAAATCTCGTTATCTTGAGATATGCTTTCATGAATATTATCATTGATTATGTAGCGTATTAGTTTAACGTGATTAACAATTAAACGTAGAGATAAGACTTACTAACAAATATGGATATCTAAATCTGAAATAAATTGATTTGATTATGTACTATCTATATAGAAGTATTTCGAATAATCAATATGAAAGGATAAAAGGATATTTTAAATCTATTTTAAATTGTTAAAACCATATAGGTACCTTATAACATACGTAAATAAAATGAAAACAAAAATAAACGGCCTAGCCAAGGATTCCGTACTAGGTTACCTCTAAATACGTAGGTACCTACCTACTGATACCTTGAACAACAGCTGAAATATTAGAGATTTTACAAATCGTTCTATTAACGCCATCTACCGGATAAAGCGTTTCATAGTTTTTATTATTTGCCGTGGTAGAGGACACTATAACGCAACTTTCGCCCATACATTTTAAGTCTCTACCTCTTAAAACTTCGTAGAGACGGACGGACGGACAGACAGACAAACAGACATCGAAGTCCCGTTTTTTTACCTTCGGTATGGAACCCTAAGAACTAACATCAGAGAATACATGCATTAAGAACCTACATAAAGTTGGCTTAAGTAGTTTTTAAATTAGTAATATTGTAGTGCTATACTGACATAAAGTACAGTCAAGTCATAGTTACTTTAAGGTTTGCTAAAAGACTAGGGCAACAATGGCATAAATGACTAAAGTCAATATGGCCTTCAAAATTATAGTTCAAAAATATAGTGCTACAATGACACAAAATACATTTGCGTCATTGTTGTTCCATAAGACGATGTTTTAATTTAGGCTAAATCGGCATAAAATACATTTGCGTCGTTGTGTACTTAGAAATTGAAAATGTTATTGTCATAAATACCTGAGCGACGATGTAGCACCCAAGCACGATTGACCGCCTCGGGCACGCCGCTGGGGGACCCAAGCAACTGACCAATAGGGCGTTGTTGCACTCTAGACATCGTGCTTTTTTAACCAATGCTACAATGACGTTGGCGCCATCTGATGCGCATTTGTTGACTTAAGAACGCGTCTTTGTAGCACAGTACGTATTCACCTCTTCTGAATATTATGGCATTCATAACTCAGTTTTGCATTTTTTGACAGTTGCGTCTTTGTAGCACTAGATGTGCGATATATATATATATATATATATATATATATATATATATATATATATATATATATATATATATATATATATATATATATATATATATATATATATATATATATATATATATATATATATATATATATATATATATATATATATATATATATATATATATATATATATATATATATATATATATATATATATATATAATATATATATATATATATATATATATATATATATATATATATATATATATATATATATATATATATATATATATATATATATATATATATATATATATATATATATATATATATATATAATATATATATATATATATATATATATATATATATATATATATTTATTATTTATTTATTTATTTATTT
>OX155969.1:22027744-22278540 GCA_944548615.1 Micropterix aruncella | reverse complement strand
ATATATATATATATATATATATATATATATATATATATATATATATATATATATATATATATATATATATATATATATATATATATATATATATATATACATATATATATATATATATATATATATATATATATATATATATATATATATATATATATATATATATATATATATATATATATATATATATATATATATATATATATATATATATATATATATATATATAGTATATATATATATATATATATATATATATATATATATATATATATATATATATATATAGTTAATATTTGATTGGTTTTGTGTAAAATCTTTTTTTAAAGAATTCGTTTAAAGGATGACACTTTGATGAAAAAATAAAAATAATAAAAGCCACTTACATAGCTGGAAGGTTTTTCCCGGACTGGATTGGGAAATGCTTATTTTAAATGAGATGTATGTCTGGATGAGCACTACTTTCGACAGTGCAATGTAGGTTTAATGGGATCCCTTTATCGCTAGCGAACGATCGCCGTTCATCCACATCTCAAAAACAAAGCGTATCCTTATGCAAACCAAAATAAAATGTCTTTATTAAAGACAAATTAAAGCAAAAACAATGAAAAAAATCACAATTTTTTATATAATATTTTTTATATATTATATATATTTTTTATATATAAAATTGTGATTTTTTTCATTGTTTTTGCTATATATATATATATATATATAACATCCATTTCTGTAACGGAAATGGATGTTAGTAACTTATTTTAGAAGAAATTATATGACTGAGAATATTTCGACACTAGTCGTATTCATCTCTATGACATTTCTGAAATGTCATAGAGATGAATACATAGAAATACATAGAAATGTCATAGAGATGAATACGACTAGTGTCGAAATATTCTCAGTCATATAATTTCTTCTAAAATAAGTTACTAACATCCATTTCTGTTACAGAAACCATCCTCCTATACTTATTACATCCAAGGGCATACAATAATTCGGCTGCAATAACTAAGAACATCATAAGTTATCAATTGCGGAAACAGGTGCTGCTGCCCTAAGTATTTAAAGAGGACATTAACTATCGGTAAAATGTTTCTGGTCCACCAGGACCCCAGATAAGTAACTTTTCATGAATCTAATTTTATATATTATTGAAAATAATTTTAAAAAAATTACACCCTTAAAATATCAATATATATATATATATATATATATATATATATATATATATATATATATATATATATATATATATATATATATATATATATATATATATATATATATATATATATATATATATATATATATATATATATATATATATATATACAGATATATATATATATATATATATATATATATATATATATATATATATATATATATATATATATATATATATATATATATATATATATATATATATATATATATATATATATATATATATATATATATATATATATATATATATATATATATATATATATATATATATATATATATATATATATATATATATATATATATATATATATATATATATATATATATATATATATATATATATATATATATATATATATATATATATATATATATATATATATATATATATATATATATATATATATATATATATATATATATATATATATATATATATATATATATATATATATATATATATATATATATATATATATATATATATATATATATATATATATATATATATATATATATATATATATATATATATATATATATATATATATATATATATATATATATATGTATATATATTCTCTGTAGGAGTAAGTGCACAATTCATATAATAAATTAAATTCCAATATTTATTACTTTTCAACATCACCTCGAATCGCACGATAGGCTCCAGTCAGACAAGTGAAGGCTTGTGCGCAAGGA
Source organism: Micropterix aruncella (assembly GCA_944548615.1). Taxonomy (NCBI): domain Eukaryota; kingdom Metazoa; phylum Arthropoda; class Insecta; order Lepidoptera; family Micropterigidae; genus Micropterix; species Micropterix aruncella. The sequence goes on along the minus strand of OX155969.1, from coordinate 22,276,608 downwards.
AGGCCTGCGGTTAAAATATTTATTTTGAGCGAAGTGAAGACAGCGTCTTGAGAAAGAACTCGTGATATTAAAGACACTTCTGTGTCAGTAATTCTAACATGTTAGGCTTAGCATGCTTCTAAAGTATGGTTCAAACAGCAAATTTATCTTATTGTTAACATAAAACCATCTGAACCTAACAATAACACCATCTGAACTCTAAAAATAACAAAAAAAGCAATCGTCTAAAAATAGGCGTTTTATAATAGAATAACATTAAATGTCTGACAATAAAATTAAGGCAGGCCCACAGGCTCCATTAAGACAGGCCGACAGGCCACAGTGACTGCTTACAGAAGATATTTGACTTTTCAAATTTTACTACATTATTTGATTTTAATAAATTACATTCATCGTTCGTTCGTTAACTTTTCCGGGCCAGGTTAGGACACGTCGCTCTAAAAGAATGCGACCTGGATGGCCTTCCCAAGTAGCACAATTTGGATATATAACGTTATTGCTACACCTTGTGACGAACTAGTCGTCACGGGAATCTACTTCCATAATACATAATAATAAACTTCATTATAAATCACCTTACACTTCATTATAATCTAATCGGAATAGAAACGAATGCCATACTCGCATCATGCGATCAAATAACGCACACCCCTAGTCGGATTCACGGCAAAATTACCAGTCGATTAAATTCAAAACGACTGGATCGGGTGACTAATTCTATACCCCCCTCTCTTGGATTTTGACCGCGGAACAGGGCGGACTGCTCGTGGCCGCTGGGGGCCAAACCCCCAGCGGTCCCACATTTTTCTGCAGACCAGAGCAGCAGTGCCACGCTTATATTTGTCTGAAGTTTCAATAGTTTTGCCGGCCAAATAACCGGATAATATCAGTGCGCCAGTCCTGCATTCAAGCCGAATCGAAACCCAGTCTCCGTGGGACCTACCCTCCATTACCAGGCGAGTTTTTAGGGTTCATGTTCTGACTCCCCAAACTTTTAAAACCCCCAAGAGTTCAGTTTATAAGTTTTATATCTCACGTTAAATAATCTAACGTTAAATAATCTAATCAAATTAAACCTAGTGCAAGAGCTACGGTTCGACTTAGCGCGTTTCTCTTTATTATTCAATTAACATACTATTCAGCCTAGTTGAGCGCAAGAGAATCTAAGGATTCGGCGCGTAGTTCCCGTGAAAACCGTAGTGCGATCCAGGGAACACGCTCCCTAATGGCCGGCGGCATATAGGCCGATGGAGCGCGGAAGCGCCCGCGCCGGTGGTTGTTGAGGATTCTCACCTTAAAAAGGCCACTTGTTTTAAGTACTATAAAAGCATACTGATAGAGGTGTCTCCCAAAATCCATCCGAAATTCCCGTATTAACCCTTAATCGCAGACCTACCGTGAGTTTACCAACCTACCTACCGTGAGTTCCCACATACGCCCTCGGCGATCCCTCCGCTCTGAAACGCTTGCGAAGGCATTAGAAATCCTCCCGATACATTCATATAATTAAATTAAAAATGTTTTTCCGAATAAAATTTGTAATATTTGCATAAATAAACCTTGTAGCATACATTGAGTATTCTTAAAGGGTTAACCTCTCACCTGCGGAGAGAATTCACTTCGTGATTTACGATATAAATGATATAAGATTAAGAGTGCCAAGTAAGATATAAAAGGAACCGCTCCGAATTAGCGTGAAGCTCGTCCGCTACACATCGATGCGAAATCTGCCGCGCGGTGGCGGCACTAGCGCAGCGATCTGACAGCTGAGATCGCGCGCGACTTCACAGCGGTCGGACATTCATTTTATTTTCAGCTCCAGCGATAGGCCACGGTACGTGTTATATTCCTATTTTTTACTTTTTTCCACTTTCCTTTCTACCATCTCACTTCCCCTCTCACAATAGAAGCAAGGCTGTCCTTCTCTCCAGAAACTCTCCTTTCCTCGCGCAGGATTCCTTGGGTTTACCAAGACCCTTTCCACTGAGCAGCCGCGGTCCCGGATGCTGTTGCGTATCCCCTTCTGCGGCGTTCAAGGTAAGGCAGCGACCACGCCTGCTTTTTCTTGTAGCGTCCCGATTCCCATTCATCCAGGATTCCCGTGGTGGCGCCCACATTCACACATTCACGGGACTATTACACCTTTTTTTTTCACGGTGATCCTAAAACCCACCAAAGACATCTTTTTCCCATGACCTAACAACAGGCCATTTTAATCGGGTAACGTTACAACCTTTTAGTCACAAGAACTGGTTATATAGCAGTCATATAAACATTTATATAACGTCTATACCACCGGATTAGGCGCATTTTTTACGGCTTTTAGCTAAATAGTGGCTGAATAGCGGTCATAACGCCTACCTTTGGTGGTATAAGACACCCTTATATAGCCAGCGGCTATATAGTGTCTCCAATTGATACTTTATTACAACTTCTAGTCGGGTAATGCCTTTAAAGGATATATAATGGTAACAAAAGGAAGCTGCATGATCATTTGCAGTCGCAAACATAGAATTCCTAATGGCTACTAATATTTTGCATTTTATTGACTGTAAAATGATTGTATTCTAGTTTATTACACCAAATTCTCTTCCGGACATCATTTCATCGACAATAAAAAGTAATATGTCCAACAATATTTTAACGTGCCTTCAAAATATTAATATTTAAAGCCAATTTTAATTCATTACTGGTTTAAAGTTTTTTGTAAATTAATGTTATTATTTGCACTAAAAAGCATACTTGCTTTTGTGTGTTCACACACTTTGAAATAGGATTTACCTATAATACGTGTATTTTATGACTTAAAATGACTTTAAAAATATAATACAAAAATTTTACGTTGCAACATCTGCAACTTTAATATAACCTTTATAAAATTATAAGCTGTATAAGTGAGGGCCTAGTGACCACAATACAGCTTTAACGCTTTGTAAAGCAATTACTGCACTTCAATATGACTATAAGCTGTATAAGGGTGGGTCTTGTAAGCAATATACAGCCTTTGGTGGAGTAAGGGTAATGTAGTAGGTGTAAAGGACCTTAAGTCCATTACATACGATCAACAAATGCATCGATTTCCAGTGAAATCCACTGACACAATTCAGCTATTATTTTAACCCGTGCAACCATGAATTAACACGATGAAACAATACTTTTACTCGGAATATTTTTGATTGCATCATTTATCGTCCTATATAAACTGGCGAAAAAGGAACCAAAGTATCATTCCCCGAGTGATCACCTTCCCCCAAGGTTGCGACGGCATATTCGGTACCCTTCTCACGAGGTGTGTCAACGAATCCAGCTCCTTGGTTTCCTTTCCTTATCCTCCCTAGTCTCGAAGCATCAGTCTGTAATCCCACAGACTCGAGCCGTGCCCAGAACAAGATACTAGGAGCACACATACAATCCTCATCCGTATATCCTCGTAACCGCAGTCGTCGCGCATCTATACACTCGCGTCAACATAACTTGTTCGGGAAGCGTTATAACTGGCAATATCAAACTTTCAATCAATAAATACCTTCTACTTCATTCAAAACCGCCGTTCAATACGGATATAACTCGTAAGTTGATACCAGCACCTCACACCGAGCAATTTGGAGTCTAGTGAGGGGTGGTCCCTCACAAAGGATTTATTTTCGACTACTATACAGCTGTTAGTTATAAAATTATTATAAATTGGTATGCTTTATAGCTATTATACCACCCTTATTCGATTAAAAGGCTTTATACGACAAAATTATATGGCTAAATGGTAATATAAACTTAATCTGAACGCTTTTACATGACTTTTAATCAGCTTAACCCCTCAAATGTGAGGCGTCCCTTAAGGGATGCCTTGGCAAAATGTATACAAAATGTATATAAATTTATATAAATGTAAATATAAATGTAAATGTGCGCAGCTTTATAGTAATCCGCTCTATAGTAATGCTATAGCTCTATAGTAAACCCCGCTCTATGTAAATGTAAATGTAAATGTAAATATAACATTTATATACATTTTGCCGTATGCAACCCGAGCTAATCGCCATTCATTTGAGGGGTTAAAGATATATTCGGCACTTCTTATAGGACTTTTGAGCTTGTTTGGTTGTCACTCGCCTCGCTTGTGCGTAGATCCTGGTGGGTGATTGGGGTTGGCAACTGTGTGCAGGATAGAAGGTGGTCTTCACACTGCAGCGTTTATATCCCTAATTAATCTACTCTTGATAGTGTATTATTTAACTGATCTTTATTAATTTAAAATCTAAGTGTCTCTAAAAAAGACGTGGAATGGTCTCGTTCCTACTACTCTTATGCATACCATGCCGAGAACCAGCCCCGGATCTACGATTTTTCCGAGTCGGGGTAAAAACTTGACATTGGCACCACTCTTCTCCTCTCCAGAATTTGAGATAGGTGATTTAAAAAACTCACAACACAAATAAAATGGGTGGGATTTTTGTGACCGTGAGAATAGAACCCTTAATCGCGCTACCTATACGAACGTACGTAATACGTCCGCTATATTATCATATAGAAAAAAATATATAAAAATATACGCGTGGCACTCGGGGACTGCCGCGGTAAAGCTATTGCATAGCAGTTTTAACAACTTATGCAATTATAATTATTTACTTATTTTATTTATTTTATTTTTTTTCTGATATCAGATAACTGCGATCTATCGGAAAACGTTGAAATTATTCCGAATCATTTGCGGCTGCGGTATCAAATGATTCGGAATAATTTAAACGTCTTCCGATAGAGCGCCGCGCACGAATTTTTTATTCGATAAAGCAAAAAAAACTGATTATTCGAAAAAAATCGTAGATAAAAAGATAGATAATTAAATTATTTTTAAAATGGTGCAGGTTTCATAATAATACGCCAGATAGTATTTGCGTAGTAGTCGTTTTTGTGTTCGGTTAGACCTAATTTCACAAATTAATTACACTATGTAATATAAACAAAATCTAAAATATTCAAAGCTAAGAATATTAGGAAAATGTTCTTGTTTAACATATTTTTTTTTAGAATCGTAAGCAGTACTCGTTTAGACGTAATTATCAGTTTAAAATTATTAATTTTCGTTAAGAAATTTCTTCATTCGGTCGCCGCGCTGGCCTAGGCCCGCGATAAAAGCTATGCAATAGCTTAAAAATATACAAAGGACGATGGGCAAAAATGTATGGGCCCTGGCCTAGAGACCAATAACGATGAGTGATACGTCATTAGAAAGGTATTTTTATGTTCTACAACTTCGTTTAGGGTGGAAAATCTGAAATCGCTGTGGGAAAAAAAATATGGATAAAAAATAAAAAAAGATATTTTTATCGCCTTTGGGTGTTATACATGATTTTACAAGCATAAATAATAATTTTCAAGGTTCCTAATAATAAATACTCTTATAAAAACAAAAGCACGATTTATTGTAACAAAACATCCTGGTTTTAGAACATTGGTTCATTAATTATAAAATCCATTTTGCACATAATGGAAATTCTTAATAATGATCAAAAGTTTTGTTTTAATCAAATCAAGATAATTGTTGTTATAAGTGTATTTTAGTAGGTATATTACTAAGGAACTTATCCTTGAAAAAAATATTGTTTATCATGTATAACAGCCAAAAGCTATATTTTTTTTCTGTGACTTTAATATGCTTACAATCAGTGTAGGCAACGCACAAGCCATGCTGTACACGCACCTTCAATCCTTAGTAATCAGCAAATTTTACTCTCTAATCTCGCTACAATCCTTTACACGTCGAGCTTTCTATTAAGCTAAAGAAAATGTAACCTCATTATGTAACCAACAAAATTTAAACAGCTGGAGGACATAAAATTCAAATAAAACATCAAGGAGATGCTGATAGGCCACCCTTTCTATAATCTGGCCGAATTTGAGGGCCATGATTTTTCAAATATTGTGCCCCTTTAAATTACTTAAAAAGTAGAGGCTTATTGTCTGATTATTTTATATGGTCTTATATCTGTAGGTACTTTTAGTTTAAAATGCATAACGTAGCTTTAATTTGATTATTTAACATTTTACTGACAATTTAAATATTACGATAAATAATTTTACTACGTATATTTTCGAATTACTAAGTTCTTCAAATATTAGGCTTCTATTTTGATAATTTATATTTATAGTTTGACAATCTAGTAGTTAATTCTTGACTACCTATGTATGTTCAGTAAAGAGTAGTAACGAAACTTACTACATAACCCAATTATTTTGACACGTCCAGGAGCGGTCTTTAGCCGTCAATTGCAATGGACACGACGAAAATGTAATGTAATGAAAGTTCGTCAAATAGGCAGTTTTATTTTCGATGACTAAGATGTTGAGCACACATAGAAAACCCTGACTCATATTTAAACGCAGGTAGGTTTTAATTGTGTTTAGTTTGCTGAACATTTTCTTACAGCTTGTAGAGGTAGTCGGTAATGTGCAATATATCCCTAAAGCTATAGGTACTAATATTGGCAAAGGCTACTAATTGCAAGTCATGTTTGCACATGTTTTGCAACAGTGGTGGTGCTGGTTTTTTTAAATACGACGAGTTCATGGCCGAAATCAACTGCGTTTAAATATCTGGAATATTTTAGAGCTAGATTGGCTTAATTTTTTGCACATCTTCAATGGACATATTTACAAATGATATTCGGGCTTATTCGGCTCCGCTCGTATATCCCCGTCCCATTCGGTCTGTGGGGGGGATTTTTTTAAGATGAGACGGGAATTCCCTTAGCAGATACCTCTCACACACGGAACTTTACAATTTTTTTTAAGCTATTGCATAGCTTTTATCGCGGGCCTAGGCCAGCGCGGCGACCGAATGAAGAAATTTCTTAACGAAAATTAATGATATTAAACTGATAATTACGTCTAAACGAGTACTGCTTACGATTCGAAAAAAAAATATGTTAAACAAGAACATTTTCCTAATATTCTTAGCTTTGAATATTTTAGATTTTGTTTATATTACATAGTGTAATTAATTTGTGAAATTAGGTCTAACCGAACACAAAAACGACTACTACGCAAATACTATCTGGCGTATTAATTTGAAACCTGCACCATTTTAAAGATAATTTAATCATCTATCTTTTTATCTACGATTTTTTTCGAATAATCCGGTTTTTTTGCTTTATCGAATAAAAAATTCGTGCGCGGCGCTCTATCGGAAGACGTTTAAATTATTCCGAATCATTTGCTTCCGCAGCCGCGAATGATTCGGAATGATTTCAACGTTTTCCGATAGAGCGCAGTTATCTGATATCAGAAAAAATAAAATAAATAAATAATTATAATTGCATAAGTTGTTAAAAATGCTATGCAATATGCTTTACCGCGGCAGTCCCCGAGTGCCACACGTATTTTTTTTTATAAAACATGAATTTAGCTCCCTCTTGAATTGACGGTCGGTGCAGGTACCCTGGGTCGCTTCCCCTACATCTAGAGCTGCCAAGGTGACCAGATAACGGATGCGTGCTCGAGGACGCTACGTATGTATGTGCTACGAAATACAAGTCAGCGCAGGATTTACGTACACCGAGAAAAATATTGGATTTCTTGACTCGCATATGGGCTCGCATATGGGCGCCATGTGACCGCTACTCCGCAGATGCAGATATTCAAACTTTCGAGAAATTCACCTCCGCGTGACACATACAGCTCTGCTCTTTTCCCTCTGCTCTGAAGCATGCGTATTTCTGTGTATCACAGCGTTATATTTTTGTCAATGTATAAGCTACACAAGCTATAGCTTAGGGCCCCCACTTTCTTGGGGTCCCCCAAAAAATACCTAAATATGCTGTAGCAGTAGCTCAAATAGGGCCTCAGCTTAGGGCCTTATCAAGTCTAAATCCAGCGCTGGTGATGGTGCTAAATTGAGGGCTGGATTTGGTATGAGGATATAAGGCGTTTCCGAAAGGATGCATTCTCCTCGATGGCGAGAGCTCGCCCGAGGCGTTCGCTAAAGACAATGATCACGGCACGCGAGGTGTTCAGCTATCACGCCTCGATGCGACCAGCCCATCAGCCCGCGCCAGTAGCCTGCGTCAATATCCTCGAGTCATTGGTGGCCCGTAATTAGGGTATCGCGTTGGGGTCTCATTACCGAGCTGGGCCGGGCCGACTGCTTCGCCGCGACGCCTACACCTTCAGGCGACCACTAAATTCCCTCCGACTCGGCGGATACGTGCCCGACGGATTCAATTCACACTCATATTAATAACCCAAATTGCTTAATTCGAAGACAGCACTCTTTCCTGACTTCTGATACATGATTTTAACCAACAGCAGCTCTATCATGAACACTAGCGAATTTACTTTAAAATAAATTAATAGTTTTAAAAAAAACACTAAAAACACGCTTTTATAAATGCACGTAAAAACCAAAAAAGGTTTGTTATAACCTTGAAACCTGATCGTGTCCAAAGTCCATTACGTGACCTTTCTCACAAGTGCAAACACGACTATGACACAATATTCCATCATGGAATGCCAGTTCCTGTCTTCCGGCTTCATCATCAGACCTTGAAACTTAATCGTGGTCAAACTTCATTACAAGACCTTTCTAACAAGTTCAAACACGGCTATGATACGATATTCCATCATGGAATGCCAGTGCCTATCTTTTGGCTTCATCATCAGACCTTGAAACCTAATCGTGGTCAAAGTTCATTCCAAGACCTTTCTAACAAGTCCAAACACAGCTATGATACGATGTTCCATCATCAAGTTCCATTTCATATCTTCCGACTCCATCATCAGATCAATTCGACAGTACCATATTATTGTATTGTCATCAGAACTACATACAGCTGCCAATTTTCATGACACTACGATCCTTGGAAGATGGTTAAATTAGTTACCTTAGATTCCATTACATAGTTAGTTACATATAGGTCGACCTAGTAAAAGCGTGTTAAAAACAAAAAAACTCTTTAAATAACGTTCATCCTGAATAGAATGAACCATTATACCAAAATAATGACGGTACAGAACTGACATGTCACCGTGCTCGATAATATATGGGGCATAATGTAAATTGGATTGATTCTTACCATTTGGTCATTACGGCTTTATACAGAAAAACGTTGTTTCAATTGAAATTTTGTTGAATTACAAGGAATTTTGTTAAGACTCCATTACTCGATTATATGTATTAATATTTTCTTTACGGTTAATACGGAAAAGTATACCTACAGTAGTTTCTACATGATTCATGTGTCCGACTATAACCGTAGGTACGTATACTACTAGATACTATCATGTTAGAAGCAAGGTCTAAGGTGGCGACGTAATGAAATAACAGTATGTTTTAACATTACGGCACGGTAACTACCGTCACGCCAACAACGTTACTCGCCATGCTGCTACATTTCTACCATACTCCCAACTCATCAAAAAATGTGGAGATTAGATCTAACGATGGAAATTTGCGTCGCGGCTGAGTTTCAACCATAAATTCGGAGTGGCAAAAATAGCGTCCGTAGCCCCGTTGACACAGGTTCTCCTCGTTACCGAAGTTAAGCAGCGGCGGGCTCGGTCAATACTGGGATGGGTGACCGCCTGAGTGTTTGACTGCGTGATGCTACAAATGCCCACCTAGAAGATGGTGCCAATAGGCAACAATGCGGGTTCCACGAAAGCGCATTTGCCTTGTGGGTAAAAATAAAAAAATAAATAAATTTGTGAACCCTTATTATTATTTCACGCCAACGTACACCCCCGCCGAGTCTCCCATGGACCCTTGGGGGTCCACCTGGACCACTTTGGGAATCACTGGTTTAGACTAAGAACACAAGATCGGCGCAGATATCACATTATATAGGGCCAAGTATCCGGCGAAACTAATAGCGATTTATTTGGCTATCTATAATGATATTGATAATTAATGGTTTTCGATAATGAAGGACTGATCCAACGATAATGACATACTATTATTAATGCCATCTATCGCATTTTTATATAGGCTGATATGTACACGTGTAGAAAAAAATACTGAGAAATTAGAATGCCATCTATTGATCTATTTGAATATTGAAGTGTCTAATTATTATGTAATGAAACCTGTATACCGAAATAAATATGTCATCTTTATGTAAATAATATTAAAATAATAAGAGATACGATTTAAAAATTCATGTGTTATTATATTAATATTTTATTATGAGATAGGACACCGTATAGGCGTTTTTAGAACACTATCTATTGAGCAACTAAACATAAAAAGAAGATTACTGTTAGTCATCTATACATTGCGTTTTATAGTAAAACCCTAGGTGGCATCAAAACAATCCACTGTCTAGTTACGCCATCTGACCATCAGAGGCACCGGGGAAGGGTAACCTAATTAACCTTCAGGATACCTCCAACCTCCCGACTGGTCACGGGTTCGAAGTCACATGCGCGACCTCTACCTGCCTTGTGTTCAGCGGCGATACGGTTTGAATCTATCGCGGACCAAATGCATCTTTTCCTGGCTACGAATTCAGGTCGTTTCAAGAGTGGTTGACGACTGGTCAACATCCACCCCCGCTTAGGGGCAGTATATTTTCATAGTCTCCAGACTCCTTCAGCAATAAGAGTGCACAACCGATAGGCGTCGCCGAACGGTGCGCAAACCGTCCAGTAGCGCCGGGATGCAATCCCACCAGGAGAACCCGGTTCTCCAACCGTGAGGCCCGAGACGCGAGAGTCTCACCCGGGGTAGCCTTTCGCGCGAGAAGGCTTCTGAATAGGAGCTGAATCGTGAGTTGAGCCGATCCGAGAACAAAATGGATCTGGTGGTCCAGGATGCACGAAACCGAAATCGCTCATTCTTTCCTAAAAAAATAAAAGGTAATTATATCAAAAGTTAAATAAAATACTCCATAAATAAATAAACAAATAAAATATCCAATAGATTTAGTATGTTTAAGAAAGGTTCCTAATTATGTAAATTTATAGTTTAAAATCTAATTACTTTGAAGGGGATAAACTATACTATCCGCATTACAAAGTGGCGAGTCAGGTAATTTATCATCGAAATCGTGCCATCTCTTTCGCACTTGCACGGCCTTATGGAGCGATACCTGTAACCGTAGTGTAGGTAGTTTACGCATACAAAAGGAATGTCGATAAAGTAATGAAACGAGGGAAATAAATATTATTTCAGTATTATAAAATCGAAGACTATCGCGGTTTTTTGACATTATAAATAGGATAGAAAACGAATTTACCGCATCATTTTCTATCCTATTTATATTTCAGTATTGTTTCATTACGATAAATATTAAATAAGTTAAACATATAAATATTGATATTGAATTATTAAAATAAAAATATAAAAGTATCAAATTTATAATAGTTGACAATAAAATAATTGTTATACAAAAAAAAAAAATAAAACTGAACAAAGAAAGTCAGCAAGCTATTCATATTCGTGTTCACTGTCACTATCGTCTTATAGATCAATAACATGAGAATGGGTGTCAATTATATTATGTGCTTTGGCCAGGTCTTCGTTCTGGAGATTTTTGAATCGTTTCCGAATTCGATCTAGAGTTCGTTCGCTCGTTCCACAAACTAATGCTGCCAACTTTCTTGGTTGTTGAAAATCAATTTTCCTTATGACATCAGGGTCTTCTTTCAACTTATGAAACCACTTATAAATGTTGATAATGACATGCCGGCTTTGCTGGTTAACATCACTTCTTAACTTGGTCAAATTAGTTTTGCAAAAATCTTCCATCATGATGTAGATTCACAAATAGAGTTCGTATAACGAATGAGTTATGCTCTTTGACATTAAGCCTTTTATAGCAGAATATTTTGTTATCAATAATGCCTAATGACCTACACAGTACGCACAATAATTAAAGTAGACGAAAACTAATTTGGCAAAAGCGTCGTTAAAATGTCATAAAATGTCGAAATCGAACTGTTACGGTTACTACAATTAATAGTCCTAATCGGTTAGCTACTTACCACCTATTACGGTATTTACTCACCGGTTTTGGCTAAATCTAGGAATTTTATCTATCTAATTTTAGCAGGTAAAAGTCTTTTAAATTTTCGGATTAATAGCCTATGACACTCACAAATAATGTGGCTTTCTATTGGTAAAAGAATTTTCAAAATCGGTTCAGTAAATCCAGAGATTAATTCCTACAACGTCACAAACTTTACCTCTTTATAATATTAGTATAGAAGTACAGATTACGATACGGTTCCATACCTATGTCGTATTATCTCTTTAATTATTTATGCAGTAAAAGGGAAAAGTCTTTTGTTTTAAACACTTGAGACGATAAATTTACTTATTTTGATAAGAATTCATAATTAATATAATATAAAAGTTAGACATATGCTGTCGCTGACTTTTTTGTAGGCATTATCAAGCTCTACAACTTTTATCTAGAACTTAATCATTATTATATCTCTCATCGTTAAGGCAGTGTTAGTTAGAAACGTTTTTGTTCCACCGCTTATTCTCCGACTTACTTTGCAAATCCGACTACCACGAAAAGGTCTTTTCATTTTTCGGATTAATATATAACTTATGACACTCACAAATAATGTGGCTTTCTATTGGTAAAAGAATTTTCAAAATCGGTTCATTAGATCCAGAGATTACTTCCTACAACATCACAAACTTTACCTCTTTATAATATTAGTATAGATAAATATTTTATCGACATGGTACCATTCCTATGTTAACTGTCTCTAATTGCCCCAGTCGCCAGTTTGTACTGCGGATACTATAATTAGTGATGAATTATGAAAGACTCATTAGGAAAAACGAAATTCTGCATATTTCTTTAACAAACCTAGTATATTAACGGTGATAGGTACCTACTAGAAATCATAGTCTTATCCAATTAAAAAAAGGGTTCGATTCTGAGTGCCATGCCTTCTGTATATAAGACTAACTGTCCGCGAAACATTATTACGCCCTTTCAATTTTCTACGTCCACAATCACAAGTCGTTTGGAGTGTGTGCGTTAATTAAGTGCGTTTTGTAGGAATGCTGTCGAGTTAGAGATGCCATTAAGGGAGCTATAATTTTTGGTAGCCGAGAGGCGTAGGAGTCGAGCGTCCGTCCGCCGGGGCCGTAAAACTAAAAAATGGGCCCTTCATCAGGGGCCCGGGCGGGGCCGCGCCGGACCCGCGGCCATAACTCACGGCGGTGGGCGGGCCGCGGCCGCAGCCGTGGGTACGCGGCCCTGGGCCCGGTAACACGTACGGGGCCCCGGGCCCCGCTCTTTCGCCGATCCTATCGCGACGCTCCTCCGCCAAATAACACACTGTTCACCTCAGCTCGCCGGATCCGTGACTCTTCGCGTGCAACCGAGCATGCATGGGTCAGCACTGCGAAGCCGCTTGACCGCACTATCCGTGACCTTTCATAGACTATAGTGCGGGGGCATTTTTCTTTTCCCTGTCCCTGCACACCAACCAACGAGGAAAGAAAACATTATCAACGCGCTAAATATTTTTTCGCCATGAAGACGGAAATATCCAGTTTGAGCCCCCCTGAGACGGTTAAGACTATTTCCAGATGGAAGTCTGTCTGTCTGCTTCTGTGTTATATACGACTACCTGACCCGTGCCCACTTCGTTGGGCAGTAAACATTTTTACTTGTGATGAAATTATGATTGTGGCTCGGTTAGTACTGAGTGCTAGGATTTATTTCCTGTCTGCCAAAAGGAGGGTTATATAATAAATGAGTACAATTACATAATTAACATAATAAAGAAAATAAACTCCTGCTATATGGTATACTCCCAGCTATATCCTTATACATATTTTTTTGACTTTATTTCAAACCCAATTTATGGTATAAGGGAGTTTGAAAATTCCGAGTTTATTTTCCATGTTGATAATTAGCAAAATTTGTAAAATTTTAAACATAACGGAATTATGATAGCTGACATTCTAATTCTCATATAATTTAGTATACATGTATTTATGTTTAAAAAATACGAAGGCATATTGCTGGATTGACAATAAAATTATTTTACGTTGATTATTCTACATAGAATTTGCATTTCTATTTTAATTTATTATTCTCTCTTACTATTTAATGACATTAGTATATTTTGATTAAAGCAGGTAATATTGAATATAATATATTCAAATTCAAATTCAAAATTCTTTATTTATCTATAATTTAACATGTATTTTTAAAATTCAAACCCATCCTAACTAGGCCTCGCCTGTACTAATATAAAAAAAGGTATAGTGGTTTTCGTAACTTGCTGTAATACATCTTTGTATATTATTATGTTACATTTGAGAAGTTAGATATAGAATAAGAAAGCGTAATAATATTAAATTTAGGTATATACATATAAATATATACATACATATATAAATAAATATATACTTTATATATAAATATAAAATAATACTATATATATAGATACCCAGAACAGATATACAATCTAGTGGGGGATAAAATCCACATAAATGCAATCTTATCTGCTTCGCAAAATCAATTGTAATGTATTGGATAATTTTATAAAATAAATATATATATACATATATCTCACAAATCGTGCACTATTTTAATATATATGTTATTAATGTCTCCGTTTCTTGTCGACCCATAGTCAAAACTTTAGTCAAATAATATTACAGCCATGACAACTATCGTGATAGTTATGTTTTTAGTAATTAAATTTTAAGCATTTAATTTTGTGACGCATGAAAGTGTAGGAATGTCTGTCTACTGGAGTAGTTGATTGTATTGTATTGTATTGTATAATGATAAAATACATAAAAATTGTCATACCAAGTAATGGTGCGAAGTAAACAACGGCCCACATTCACATGACCATGCTCAGCGCATACCCAACTAGGCCGAATATAGCCTGAATCTGGGCATACGACTTATTTTCTGACTTGGGTGGGGAAGCCTATATAACGTAGGTACTCATATAGATACATATACACATACACACATACATATACGTACCTACAAAAACATATAAATATATAGATCTAGAAATATTTTAGTATTATTCTTTTGCATTATATTACAAAATAATGTTTAATATCTTGTTTACATTTTGTTTAATATCTTATATCATATTATATAGCACTAGCTGACCCGTGCCCACTTCGTTGGGCGGTAAACATTTTTACTTGTGATGAAATTATGAGTGTGGTTCGGTTTATAAAGAGTGCTATGATTTATTTCCCGACTGCCAAAAGGAGGGTTATATTTTTACTGCATGTATGTGTGTATTTGCATGCCAATTTGGCTATATTACCGGGTTTCAAATGAGTGAATGAAATGATTTATGTTTATTTTAATTGTTCAAAACTTCTCTGTATACTATATTAGATGTAATGTTATTATTTGGTACCAAATGTTGGTCTTTCAGGAGTTCCAACCCGAGATACGATCGCGGTTCCATACCTATGTCGTATTATCCTTTAACCATTTATGCAGTAAAATGGAAATTATATGCAGTAAAAGGGAAAAGTCTTTTGTTTTAAACACTTGAGACGATAAATTTACTTATTTTGATATCAATTCATAATTGTTGATAATATGACCAATAAACATGGACCTAACGATTTAAATTATTTTTTTAATATAAAAAAAACTACTTTTTGTGACTTGTGAATATACAAGTTAGACATATGCTGTCGCTGACTTTTTTGTAGGCATTATCGAGCTCTAGAACTTTTCTCTAGAACTCAATCATGTATCTCTCATCGTTGAGACAGCGTTCGTAAGAAACGTTTTCATACGAACGTTTTTTCTCCGACTTACATACTTTGCAAATCCGACAACCACGAAAAAATATTTTCATTTGGATTAATAAATAGCCTATGATACTCACAACTAACGTGGCTTTCTATTGATAAAAGAATTTTCAAAATCGGTTCAGTAGATCCAGAGATTACTCCCTACAACCTCACAAACTCACAAACTTTACCTCTTTATAATATTAGTATAGATAGCGCCCAGACGCGTAAGCCGCTTGAGCTGAAATTTACCATCCAGGCATCATTTGATCATGGCAAGAGTTGAAAAGCTCGTGGTTAAAATCGGTCCACCAGAGGGCGCACTAGTCATTTTAATTTCGAAATATGTACTTAGAGACTTGAAATTTATTATACAAATGCCTTGTTAGGCCTAAATTTCATCGTGAAATTATAGTTAGAATATCTTTTATACAAGCTACACTAATAATATTTAAATTCCATCAAATAACGCTGATCCGCCCGAGGTTAGCCGAACAACGAGCCGCGCCGCCCGAGGCCGTTGTGACGGAGCCCAAACGGGTACATCTGCGGGCGGAGAGAGGACACTCATCGATTTTATTTATGAAATAAATATTCAGATGAAATTAGTCTTTGGCTTCTTGCCGAGAATGTCTTGGGGGTAACACACCAAACTTTTTTATTTTTTTAATAATATTTTTTTTTTCGTTTTTCTGAAAATATACCGCGTTTTATATTTAATACACATATTATGCTAATCTACGGCCAATTTAAAGTTGTCACAAATAAACTAGACATATTGTTACAGCACAAAAAAAATATGAAGAATAAACAGTTTGTTGTAAGAGATTAGATTGCGAGGAAAAGGATAGAGAAGACATGTTAGGGGCTCTCTAGACGATCAAGCATGCTTGTCGAGCATCGCATCGCGGGCTGGGAGGGGATCGTAAACCGCAGGATATATGCAAATATATGTTTTAGTATTTATCAAAAATGTCTAATTTGCAGTTTTATACCAGGGAGTCAGGTTAATTAGACGTAATTGATTGATGAATGACGTGAATCTCTGGTATAAACTACAAAATTAGGCATTTTTGGTAAATATAAAAAATATATATTTGTATATTTCCTGCGGTTTACAATCCCATCCCAGCCCACGACGCGATGCTTGACAAGCATGCTTGATCGTCTAGAGAGCCCCTTATGAATTTAAAAGATATATTTGACTAACTACATGAAATAGTATCACACTGTAATAAGGTAAGATAATAATGAAATACAGTAAGTATATGTAATATAAATTAATGTAATATAGGTACATAGCAATATATTTATATTGTAACAATAATCTTTAACAAATATTTTACAAAACTTAACAAATGATGAAATACTAATCAAGTCCGAAGACTGATTATCGAGTTTTAAACCTCTTTGAAGCAAGTATTTAATGATGAAACTCTAAAAGTTAGCTGAAAATGGATGAATCACGTCACGGTAAATAAATTATCACGCTGGCAACTTCACGCCGGAAATTATTTCTGCAACATGGCAACCCTCAGCGCGAGCTGTCAAACGTGATGGGAGAAACAGAATGAATGCGGCGGATTTGTCGGATTAGACCTCGCCCATGATAGACTGTAATGCCTGGGCTCCACTATCGGGAAATGCCGTTAATTATCGCGATGATGGGCATTTAACGTTGGTGTGGTCGTTAACTTATCGCGATAATTATACAACGGCATTAACATTGCCGTTTGACGTTAGGCGATAGCTCAGGTGGCGGTACATCAAAGAGGCCACATTATGTTTGCCATTGTGCACTGTGAGCGCGACGGGATCGCACGTGTTTGTCTTCGGTAATATATGGAGTAAACTAACGAGCAAGTCATTTTGTTTTATGTTTGTTCCGAGACACAAAAGTTACAAGTATCGTGCATCATAAAATTAAAATAATATCGTGCAGATGCTTGGCGAAGAATAATGGAATTATTACAATTTAAAACAACAATCGAAGATATTAAAAAGTATAGTTTTTTCGAAGCACAGTTTTTTTTTCATGATTCGGTAATGATAAAATATGTTCATATAATAAAAATGTACACTCATGAAATACAGTGTAGCAGCGTCAACGTCCATCTTGAAATTTAAGGATCATTAACCGTTCGAAAGCCAGCCTTCTTTTTCTATTCAACTTTTTGGTCGATTTTGTGAATAAGTACTGACAATATCGTTTATCATTAATTCCCTGTTGTTTCCTAGTAATTAATTTTGGTAATCGTGTATATTATATATTTATGTGTAGTATACCTATGGGGGCCGGCCGAAACGGTTACGCGCGGGTCTGTCAAACGACGGAAAATGCCAATTTTATTGCCAAGAATAGACGTTGACGGTGAACGTTCAAGTGTGGCCATACAATTTAACACGTTAATTTTTAACGCAATATTTATTGCGATGATGGGCATTGACGTTTCCCGTTAGGTGTGGCCCCAGCATAACGCGACTTTAACGAAACAGAGTCCGTGGAGGAATTCGTAAAGCGCCTCGCGCCAAGAGCCGACACCTCGCGGCTCTTGGCGCGAGTGTGTCAGTCTATCGCCGCAGAAGATGCCATGTACTCCTGTCTCAAAGCCTATTGCCAAGGTGACCGTTACATCGGGGAGTTAATGGGCCCTTGCTGAGTTGGCCACGAAGACCCATTCTGTTCAGGGTTGGTCACACTCACGGGTCAACACCTATCCGACGGCCTCCACGCATGAAGTGCGAGCCTGGGTAGAACTCTGGCCTTATGGTTAATTTCCCCTGGGAATCAACCTTCTGGCGCTCCTGGACGGTCTGCGCACCGTGCGGCATAAGCAATCGATTGCGCACTCTGACTAACAGTCGGGGGAGTCTGGAAGCAGTACTGTATACCTATAGAGCGGGGGTGGTTGTGGACCTTACGGCGACTGCTCTTGAAACGACCATCGGCTACCCGATCCTGGGTGAACAGCCGGGCAAAGGATGACGTGGTCCGCGATAGATTCGGTATACACCGTTTCACCGCTTCGTAAGGGAGAGGACCGCGCAAGCGACCTCGAACTCGTAACCAATCGAGAGACTGGAGGGATCTGGTCGCAATTGGAAGTAAGGGCGTGATAATAAGCCCGCTAGGTTACACTCCAGGCTATCTCGCGGTTAAGGCGTTGGCCTCTTACGGGTTTGGGGCTTAGCTAGACGGTGGACTGTTTTGTCCAAGCCTTCTGCGCTCACTCCATGGAGAAAGAACGAATAATCGTTAAAACTTCCTGAGGTGACGGGCTCGCCCGCTGTAGTCGATAGCCCTAATAATAGTTGCCCGTTACATCGGGCGTCTCGTGAGGTACCAGCGTGAGGGCGCGCAGGCGTGCGACGCCACTCCCAGAAAGTCGGTTCATTAGGCCCGGCTCACGTATTGCCCCGCTAAAGGCGATTTTTCAGGGGAAGTCGTCACGGCGTGGACAAGGACCGTCGACCAAATCACAGAATGATTACACCTCTTTTTACACGACTGCCCAAAAAGAGAATTATGTGTTCAGGAATCATCTATGTATGTTTTCAGTTTTTTTTTCTAACATAACTTCTAAACGCTTGCACCGATTTATTTTTATTTATTTATATATGTAATGCAAATATTAAAAATACCAGTAAACAATTTCAGCGTAGGAATTATGCATAAAAATACTTACAAAATTGAATCAAAAGCAGAAAAAAGAATACATTGCATAGTCTAGTGGCAACGTCACCTAACTAGGCCGGGACCTGTTCTAAGGTAAACATTTATTTTTGAATGTGCTTGCAACAATACCGTGTTTATAAAAATGGCATATATTCCATGTATGCACAAAACAATTGAATAGCAAAACCATATGGAAAATGACTAAATACCTAAACTAAATAATTAAATTAAAGTTAGAAGTGGAAAATTAAAATGTCAGAAAATAAATTCAAATCAGAAAAAAACAAAACAATTTGAAATAGTAAAAATTAGAATAAGAGTTTAAATAAAGTTCAAAGTTCAAAGTTTATTTATTCCAAAAAACCCGGTAAGGGTATAGAAATTACAATTAATAAATACATTTTTATATTCATATTTTAAACATATCATATATCTGGCAAAAATAAAATTAAATCACGTTAGAAATCTGAAAGTCAATAAACTATACAAAATCAACCATTACATTGTCTAAATATTAAAAAATCATTTAGAAATATCAAAAATAGAAATACCAAATCCAAAAATAAAAAAAGTATAAATCTTTAAATTTAAAAAAATCAATAATAATAATAATCAAAGAGTCCAATTTGGAAAGCATCAAATAATAATCAGAGTAAAAATATAAAAATAAAAGCAATAATTCCTAAATCATGTTACATAATCAGTAAGTAAATTGTCTATAAAATGAAGTGTTCAGAATAGGATTAAAATGGAAGTTAAAAAAAAAAAAAAAAAATAAATTAGTCAATTGTGAATATAAAATTTAAAAGTCTGTGCCATATAAACATTTTTGCAATAAAAATTCCTTGGTAAGTTTTTTTAAATAGTGCATATGTTTGTATATTTTTTAATTCATCTGGTAACCTGTTATACAATGTTATGCTTCTGTATTGAGTTGTGCTTTGAAATTGTGATGTTGCAGGTATAGAATTATGAGTATACATCAATTTGTGCCTTGTATTGTGGGAATGTATGTGGGCAAGAGTTTGGTGCTTTCCTGTATTTTTATAGAATTCGCACAGGCTTTCGTGAATAAGTATGGTATAAACGGTGGGGATCTTTAGTTTACGAAATAGTGGTTTGCAGGATTGTCTTCTATTTAATCCGCGTATTGCTCTCATGGCTCTTTTTGTAAAATAAATACCTCTTTAATATCAGTGGCATTTGCCCACAATAAAATCTCAAGTGGGATTCAACCAGAGAATAATATGCACTCACAATTTCCTTTTTGTCCAATATTTTTCTTAATCCGGATACCGCATAGCAAGCTGAACATAATTTCGACTTAAGCTGGTCTATATGGGTTTTCCATGACATATTTTCATCTATGTAAATTCCTAGAAATTTAGTCGACTTGGCAATCTCGATAGAATAATTTAACGCTAACTGTTTTTCTTTTTTTTTGAGAAGTTTATCAACACTGTTTTGCTTAAATTTAGCGACATCTGGTTCGCTCTAAATCAATCATTGACTTCAAAAAGTGTTTTGTTTATTAATTCCTCCATTTTTGTTCTACAATCACTTTCAAAAATACACGTGGTGTCATCTGCAAATTGGACAGTTTTGGCACAAGTTATGTTAGTTGCTAAATCGTTACAATAGAGATTGAAGAGGAGAGGTCCTTTCCCTCAATTCCATCAATTATTTTAATCTCCACCAATTGCTGCCTATTTTGTAGGTACGATTTAATGAGTGAATTAGCCACTCCTCTAATTCCATAATGGTATAACGTATCTACCAAGGTATTGATATTTATACAGTCGAATGCTTTGCTTAGATCGCAGAACAGTCCTGCTGAAAACATCTTCTTGTTTCGACTATTCTCAATCATGAAACATGCAGACAATACGGCATCCTGTGTAGATTTTTTTGTCCGAAATCCATATTGACTATCTGAAATGACCCCAAATTTTTCAAGGAAACCATTTAGCCGTTTTTCGATGACCTTCTCCAAAATTTTTGAGAAATTACTCAGTAGGGCTACAGGTCGATAATTTTGTACGCTCGTGGGATCTCCCTTTTTATATATCGGTTTAATCTTAGCTATTTTATAAAAGTCTGAAAATATTCCCTCTGAAAAGCTTAAATTGTAAAGATATGTCAGACAAGGTGCCAGTACACGTTTATGGATTTTAATTACGCTAACAGGTATGTCATCGAGACCAGTTGATTTTTTATTCTTTAGAGAGTCAATACATTTTTCTATTTCTTGATTGGTCGTGGGGTACATATATATGAATTCATCCACTTTAGTATTTTTGCAATATTTTTGGTAGGCCGACTGTGTAGGCAGTGGAATTTGAGATGCTAATTCTACAGGTTTTGACCTGAAGTAAGTATTAAATATTTCAGTCACCTCTGATGATTTATCAAAATAATTTCCATTAACATTCAGTGTTATTTTCTTATCAATTAGTCTTTTCTTTCTGTTAAGTTCATTATTGATAATTTGCCATGATTTTTTAATTTTATTTGTTGCTGATTTTATTATTTTTGAATAGTTTTCTTTTTTCGCATTTATAATTTCCTTTTTTAATTTTTTGTTCATTGTTACTAAAAATGTTTTTGTTGTTATGTTATTTTTCATGTATCTATTTAAATAGTATCTTCTTTTTATTTTACATATGAGTTTCAGATCCTTAGGAATATATGATTAATTTTTTGAATTGTAGTATATTTTTTTTGTTACCAAGGGGAATGAATTAGTAAATCAATTACTTATTTTCAAATGAAACCAATCATACGCTTCATTGGCGCTTTTCTGTTTTTCCAGATAGCTCCAATTTATCGTCGACAACCATTTATTGAATAATGTGTGGTTGTTAATACGTAGTATTCTAACTTTCTTGTAGTAGTAATCACTAGTATGATTAAATACATTGTCAACTGTGATACAATGGAAAGAATGATCTGAAAGTTCGCTGGAGATGGTATTTCTATTAACAATATGATTATGTCGAAAGTTTACAAATATATTGTCGAGTAATGATCCTGATGCAATTCTTGATGGCTGATCCTTGAATTGAGGAGTTTAGTTGTATAATTTGGCTAAATTTATCATCCTTTTCTTATATTTAGAATTTTCCAAGAAATCAATATTAAAATCACCACACACATATACTTACGTATTTACTGTTACAAATTGAGTTTAAGAAATTATCAAATTTATCCAAGAAGAGCTCAACGTCTTTTGATTCGCTTTTGGATCGGTATACGCACGCTATCGTAAGGTTCAATTCCTTTACACTTATCGCTGCACCCTCAAAATTATGTTCATCGTTAAATCTAGTGATGTCTAAAATGTTTACTGTATACTTATTTCCAATGTAAATCGCAGTTCCTCCATGTTCTCTAGTGGTTCGGTATTGGCAAGCAGCCATATAGTAATTATTTATATGGGCCATGTGATAATTATTAGAATTTAACCATGTTTCACTAAAACAGAGGATGTCTGGGGTTTTCTCCATTTGTGTTAGAAAAAGTTCGATATCAGAATCTGATATTTTGTTGTATATGCGTCGAATATTTCCGTGAAAATCGTGATTTCTTGCTTTGTCGTCCCAGTTTTTTTATAGAGATGTGTCGTAAAAGATTGAATGTGGCCCGGAGTCATTAGCTTCTGCAGCACCCATTGATGTACTTATTGCGGAAATTGATGGTTTATCGCCTTTTGCTCCTTCTTCTATTTTTTGGCGTCCTCTTTCCCTTTCCTTCTCGTCTGTGATTTTATCTTTTTGAATTAAATGTGGGTTTTTGCGGACCCCGCTTCGAGTAGTAACTTTTTTTTGTATGTTTACCGGTGGATACATTTGGTGAAGTAATGGTAGTCGCAGCTTTCTCAGGAAGTGCTTCCGTAGTTGTGGCTCATGCTGTGATTTCCTGAATGTAACCGGCGTCGAGGTCTCTTCCTCATTTGATGATGTGTCCTCCCTAGATTTTCCCGGCATCTCGGATATCGCTGTTTTTGGCCTTCAGATCTACTTTTTGAAGCCGCAGCTAGCATCTCATGCGTCCATAGCCTATTGTCTATGTACAGTTTTGTTCCGACAAGACGCGCTAATTGACCTGCGTTTCGAGCAATTTTTAAATGAACATTCAATGCTCTTCTTTCTTCGCGTTGGCTATTAGTATAATCTTCTGATATGTAGATTTCCGATCCTTTTAGTCTTTTAGCGTTCTTTAGAATATTTAGTTTCATGCCGAAATGAACAAATTCTACCATAATAGGCCTCTTTATATTTTTACTACCCAGTCTCGTAATATAAGCAATATGGTCTGCATTTATCGGGATATTTATCTGCTTCTGAACCAAGTGGCAAATTGTAGATAACAAACATTCGTATGTTTCACGATTTCCAGTTTCTGGTATGCCGTATATAATTACATTCTTCTTCCTGGATATTTGGTCTAGTTTCTCTATTTTACTGTTATTATTTATAATTTTAATATTCATATTATCCAGTTTCGTACCGATTTTTTGTATGGCTTCTATTATATCATCGTTTGTAACAGACATTTTGCTTGATGATGATGATGAAGATTTCGAGTATTTTCGTATAATTTTTAAGCCAGGTGGCAGCGCCGTTATTTGTGAACGGATGGATGATAGGTAGCGGGGAGTACCGACCAATTAAATCTCATCGAATTCAATAATGTAAAAAGGCCTATTCCTCACCCGTTTTCGCCCCGATTTCCGTAATTCCTTTTGCAGAATATCGTCCGTATTTTACACTATGGCTATGTAGCCTTTTCCAGTTCAAAAACACGTAAAATCACTGATTTATTTATAAAAATATACAGAGTGGTATAAGATGACCTTGATTTTCTAAAAAGCGTTGCCAGATCACTGCACGATCACAAACAAAATAGTCCTGCATTTTACTTATAACTATGATAAGATGGTGTTAAAACTAGAACAAATAATTTCTTAGTCTACGTTAAAAATAATATATAAATAATAATAACAATAATAAATAAAATAATAATAATAATATAACGTAGTATAATATATTATAATGTCCAATATTTTTAAAATTCCTTGACTCCCCTCTTTTTTAGAATCTTATTGTTAGAATCGTTTTATCCTCCCGATTATCAAAGGAGAATCAGCTTCTAATATAAAATCGCCGTGTTACGCCGTGTTGTCGACATTCTTAATTTGACAGTTTAATTTTTTTCGTTCTTCCCTTTCGCGGCCATCAGAAGTAGATCCGGTAGGCCTAGTCACGAAGAGAAATATTTAGAATATTAACTTAGCAAAATAAATTATCCAAAATCCACAAAATAATACCGATTTTTAAATAACCTTTTTTGGTTCTAACGAATTTATTCCAATCTAGCATTTTGGATAATTAAAAAATACTCAATCGTACTCGGAAAATCATAGGGTATCTAAACTGTCCAAATGTCAAAAAATACTCAATAAATTAACATAAATATATCATGTTGTGTCTAATGAAAGGTCTGATTGAGTACATTCCGAAAATATATATCTAAGTATATGGATAAATACATAAAACACAAATATTTCATTAAAAAACCGTAATACAAATAATTATAAATAAAATAGTTGACTTTCTGAAACGGCAGTCGTGTTTTTAATTTTTTTATTGACTTGTTTAATGCATTTAAGGGGCTACAATTGATTAGGGGCCGTCCACATATTACGTAATCCTTGTTTTGGGATTTTAGACCCCCCCCCCCCCCAACCCCATAGGTGGTAAGGTGCAGGCTCACATACATGGCAAGACATGTGTCCTTAACCTACCACAGCCGGACGTTAGCCCGGAATCCACTGCTCACCCCCCAGAATTGTAATAAGAGTATTATGATGGGCCCGACTTCGGTCGGTGAGTTTCATGGCAGCTCCGTTTGTATTTCATTTTTTAATTTTACATTTACTTCCCTGTAGTATCTATGTATATGTTATAATATCATCATCATCATCATCATCATTTATTCATTCCATAAAAGCATTTCACAATACTGAGGAACATGTCAAATTTTACAATCATAATTTACCGGATGATAAAACCGCTTTGATTAATTAAAAGGAAAAAAAATAATTGTAATCAGAGGTGATTACTTAAAAATAGTCAAATTTACAAAATAATCAATAATCAAACAAATAATAATCAATACCATATAAAGAAAAATTCTGAAACATGCGTATTTAAAAATAATGTCAATAAAATCTAAAACTTAGTTCGAAAGTATAGTCATAATATGGTTATTTATAATCAAGCAATTGTGGACGCAATATCATAAAAGTCGTCCAGTTTGTAAAGGGCATGTTTGACTAACTGATTTTTCAACATATATTTGTCTATATTTATAAATGTGGGTATATGTCCCTATATTAATAAGGTGCTGAGATAACATGTAGAATTAGTTATTTTATGTAATAATATAATGGCTGGCTGTCAGATGTCGTGAAATAATAAACCCGCCGTTTGAACTAATTAAAAATAGAATATAAATCTTCTAATAGTGTTTAGGTACACTGCAGCTATTTTTCTTTCTTTCTTTCTCAATCTGGGCGGGTATGTAGATACGTAACTTTAGCAAATGAACTATGCTAACACTCGACTGTTTTTTTTAATCACGTGTCTCGGCACTGCCGCTGCGATAGTGAGAGCCGCTCGAATACCACGCCCACAGTACTATAATTACAGACTACCGTACATTGGCTCGGGATCGTGACGGCGTGGCCGGCCTCGAGAGCCTTTGTGCGCGGTAGTTTCGGGTACGATATTATCTCCCTATATACAGTTTCAGCGGTGGAGGTGTATCATTATGTACTGTGCGTATATTCTGTATTCACCTGTATTCAATTTAGCTTAAAATTTGGCTAGAACGTGACTCATTTACGAGCTGGGATATTTAGTGGTAATGGCTTCGGCGATCGAGGAAGAATACGTGTTCGTTCTAAGGTTTATGCGTTTACTTCTGATTGTAGTACTCCTGTGCATTTTTCAGTCGGAGGTGGTTGGGATCAGAAGATCGCTGATTTGGGGGAATTTCCGGGCCGGAACTGGGAGGTTGGTGCACTGTCCCGTTTACTGGACACGCCGTCCATCCGACGAATAACCATGGGGACAGTTCAGGATTTACGTATAAGCTACACGAACTATAGCTTAGGGCCCCCACTTTCTTTGGGGGGGGGGGGGGGGCAAAATCTCATATATACTGTATATAATGAGTGAGCAATCGTCATATATACATTATAACTTCTAAACGCTCTAACCGAATTAGAAGTATGTAGTATTGTTAGAAATGTTATGTCATCCCGAGTGCCATATGATACTTTGACTGTCAAAATACCTAATGAACAGCTGTCTAAATGTCCAAATATACAAACTTTAATAAATTTACATAAATATATCGTGTTTGGTGTTACATAACAGACATGACACAACAGACAATTAACATAAATATATCGTGTTTGGTGTTACATAACATAAATATATCGATAAAAAGTCTAATTCCGAAGATATATATGTATCTATATGGACTAATACATAAATCAATAATATTTCATTAAAAAAATATATATTTTTGATACAATTTTTTTTGTAACGGCAGTTGTGTTTTTTTTCCTTTTAATATATTTACTTGTTAGGTTATCAGTTACGTTTATGAAGAAAACATTGTTATGAGGCCCGAAGACCAGAGGGATACTTCTGTAAACTGCACAAAAAAAAACCTTAGAAATAATGTGCAAAATGCACAGAAAAGTGATTTATGTTACAAATTAAAGTATTCGATTCCAGGTGGTGTTTCATGTAGATGTTTAATGTTACTAGGCATGTACGCGACTTACGCAATTTTCCACATGCTAAACGTGCCGCCGCCAATAGAATCCACTCTTGATTGTGAGGCCCATTTACTTGGAGGAGTCTATGACCTCGATCGCCTCGCAGTTGCACGATAGAGATATATTAAGTGCTATTGCATTGTGGAGATATTTTGAAGAGTGACTAATCGGCGTACTACTGATGACATGCGAACGTTAGGAGCGTATGTTTATTAGTTTGGTTTGTAGAGGATTCAATAAGAGAAATTTATCCTGCAACCTTTTTTTGGACAGTAACTCAAATTTAGGAATAATTCAGAACCGGCGACTAACGAGACAAGTTTTAGAAAATAGCTTAATATTACCCAGAAGGACAACATAATTTGGACAAAGACATTACTGTTTCATTGCGCCGAGATTTTATAATCTGATCAATATGGAAATAAAAATGAATTTGACATTTAGGGAATTCAAAAATAAATTAAAGAAATGGTTATCGAATCATGACAGACTAACCATACATCAAATGTTAGAAATAATAGTATAATAAAACTTAGGTGCACAAATTATTAACATATTTTGAAACATATATGTTAAGTATATTTTAACATTGAACTAACTACCAAAAATTATTTGACTTTGACAATGAAGTATACTTTTTAGACTAAGTATTTTTATATTAAATCCTATATTACTTAACATATATTAAATATTAATGACTGTTTCTTTCTTTTCTCACATATAACTTTATTTATTTTATTTAATCGAATTTTATATTATATTTATTGCCGATTAAATAATGGAATTGCATTTTATTTATTATATTATCTTTTAATATTTTTTTATATATATATATATTTAAATTTTATTCTGAAGGCAATTATATTTATTCATTTTAGGGCAATTTAGTGTCATCAGCTTTTTACTAAAACTTGTATATTTGTAAGCAACCAAGCAATCAAGCAAACTTGATTGTAATATTGGAGTCCTGTCCACCCTAGTACGGGCTAGTCCCAGTTGTGTGACAGAAACAAATAAGCAAAAGGTTAAGGTTTAGCCATTCGGTTCCTGTTATTTTTGTAAGCTAATCAATGTTTCATAGTAATTATTTCTTAAATAAATAAATAAATAAATAACTAAATAAACCAAATTTTGGAAGAGATATTGTTAGAAGCTATAACTATCAGACATACCTCGTAGGTCGTTGGAAAGCTCTTGTCATGACTGTCAAATTGTTGCTATGTCGGTCACTCTCAAACCATTGTGGGGGGAAGATTACAGCAGAAAGAAAAACATGGGTCATTATATAAAAAATCATCGCTTATCACCGGACAGATATCTGTCGCTTACCACCGGACAGATAACTATGTTTTGTTGCAATAACGAAATAATAGGTTTTTTTAGCTGCAATTTTTCCCCCACAATGATTTGAGACAGACCGCTTTAGTAACAAATGACAGTAATGTAAATAGCTTATTAACAACATATGTGCGATCGTTATTAGTCGGTGGAGACATTTTGTCGCATCCTCCTATATTTAAGGGTTCTAAATCTCCCGGTCACAATTCCACCCTGGATGTGTAAGTTTAAAAAAATCCCTAATGTCAAATGCTAGTCTCTCGGTGAAGCAGCTCGAGAAACGCCATCGCTCTCATTTACATTTACATTTTCGTCGTGTACAATTGATGGCTAAAGACCGCTCTTGGTCGTGTCAAAATAATTGGGTTATGTTGTAAGTTTCGCTACTACTCTTTACTGAACATACATAGGTAGTCAAGAATTAACTACTAGATTGTCAAACTATAAATATAAATAATCAAAACAGAAGCCCAATATTTGAAGTAGTTAGTAATTCGAAAAGATACGTAGTAAAATTATTTATCGTAATATTCAAATTGTCAGTAAAATGTTAAATAATCAGATTAAATCTACTTTAAAAGTACAGATATAAGACAGACAGATATAACAGACAGATATAAAAGTACAGACCATATAAAATAATCAGACAATAAGGCTCTACTTTTTAAGTAGAGCCTTATTGTAGTAGTAGGTACTACCAAAGTCCGTTAGATGGTGTTTTAAAGAATAGTTCTACTAGTTGCGTCTTGGTGGCGTTTTTGAGCAAATTGAGATTTATTTGAATACTCAGTATATCGTAAAATATTGTGATTATTTTAGTTCGACCAACAACCAAAGGCCCCATGGGTCCCCTAGCACTGTGGTCCCTGGTGCACTGCACTTCCTCGCACCTTAGTAGCTACGCCACTGCGCTCACCGTAAGGATATTAATCCGTATTTAGCATTGATATAAAAGGAATAGATATGGCCTCGCAGGTACAAATGAGTTGGGTCATATCCGCTGCCCGTAAATACACGAGACAGACAGAGAGAGAGAGAGAGAGAGAGCAATACATTGAACAGCATGCGAGAAAATAGCACGGCAACATTCGTCGCGGGATCGCTCACACCAGAAGTACTGGCGGAACTACTACTGGCGGCGATCCGTTTTGGTATTGGTCATTTTCGTGCGCGAAAGACCCATTTAGGCCCTTATATATCAATGGTTTTTAGCCTGATTTGCAACAGCTCGAGAATGCTTATGGAAGGGGCGCGTTGGGTCGAGTGCGATGCCCAAATATATGACCCCGCTAAGAAATTATGTGTCTTTTTCGCCGCCGCGCCATCTAATATGAAGAGAATTGTGTCATTCAAAAATCCGCCGTTTTAACGGCGCGGGCGTCGAGCGAGTGTGTGCAGCGAGCCGCTCTGAAATGGAAGTGTTCTTTTATGTGGGCGATTGTCGTAAAAAGCTGAGCGGAGGCTGCGGTCTCCGAGACCGGCCCGATGCGGCGGCTTCTCTTGACGTTTGATTTACGTCCCGCGCGCCAGCTGGACTTCATTTGCGCCTTATGTCTCTCATGCTGAAGCAGCGATCAAGCTTACGGGTCACTCTTGGAGGCATTCACGTATATATGATAATATATACATGTATAAATATATGTAGCGAAAAAGAGGACAGCTGACTTCTTCGTAAAAGACCGCTGAAATTGACTGTTTGTTGTTTCAGACAATATGTACATGCAAAGGCAGCTGCAAAAATAGTTGTAAATACCCTAAATTAGTATTCAGTATCAGGGGGAGAAATAATCTGATTCTTCCTCGTCCAAATCTAGAACTTTTTAAAATGGATCCGAACTACGTCGGAATTATATACTACAATAAGCTACCCTCTAGTATCCAAAAATATGCTGCGAAGGAAAAATGCCCCAATTTAAAAATAAACTCAAGCTACCTATATCTCATTGAAAGAGAATTGTACGATATTAACGATCTATAAAAAACTGTATGCATCTTGACTACATCCCTTTCTGTAATAGGTTTTTAATCAATTTTCAATTTGACTAAAATGTATTGACTATTTCTATTATTAGGTAGGCACATATTAATTATATCTTGACTATTTTTATTTGCAATATAATCATTAAGACATTTTATTTTACTTTTTGACAATCGTCACATTTTTTTAAGTTTTTTTTAACATAACGTCTATTAATTTTATAATAAAAAAATCTTATTTGTATCGGTATAATAAAGAATTAATTATGTTCATTATAACCTTCTTTTTTTTCCTCTTTACATTATTCATTATATTCAATGTAATAGAATCACTACTTATTGAGTTAATTTCTACATAACTTCCCTATAACTTACATCTCTATATCTTACTTTCTACATATCTTACTCTGTGTTTTCTATCTGGTAAACTAAATGGCGAGACTCGATTAATTTTCTACTATACTACCTTCTTTATTCTTACGAGTAACCATTTATGATTTGATTATTAATAGAAGAATTTGATCATTAATTAAGAATTCAATCATGTCACGGCCAAATGTAAATGTAATACAACTGTCTAAACAACTATGTATTATAAAATCCAAGACTATCGCGGTTGTTTGACATTATAAATAGGATAGAAAACGAATTTACCGCGTAAAATTTGTAGCACCCGACGGTTCGGTGACGTTGCAGACCTAACAGTCTACCCTGGACAACGGCGGCTGCAACGTCACCGAAACGTCGGGTGCTACAAATTTCACGCGGTAAATTCGTTTTCTATCCTATTTATAACTATGTATTAGTTTTTAGAACAATAAATTTGATTTGATTTGATATTTGATTTGATTTGAAAATCTGTCTCTAGTAAGGCGACTCGACGGTAAGCTATGATTTTTAATCCGCTTATTATTATTTTGAGATATGTCACCGTAATGAAATAACACTATGTTTTAACATTACGGCACGGTATCTACCGTCAGGCCAACACCGTTAAGCGTCATGTTAATTCATACGCATGGACCGCAGTCCGAGTTATACACGAAATCATTGTTGGAACTTGCGTATTTATGTATATTACATTATTATATTTTTCTCAGTGTATGTTTGTGCTCGCAAAACTCGAAAAGTAGTTTGTCGATTGACTTCAAATTTCGACACATATTGCATTTGAATATGCGTTTGTTTTATAGTAAAATGAAATTTGGACACATTGCAGTGTCAGATTCGAATACGCACGACAAAAGTTTTCCAACACCGGTTAAATCTTCGGTGAGCTTCGACATCGGTGCTTTTCCCATACATCTCATATCAGACTGAGCCACAGCGATACGCGGCCGGGTTTAGCTAGTTTATGAAATGCGGCTGCAAAATGCGTGTATCGTTTTTATTGCGGCTGGCGCCGGCGCCTAGAGTTGTAGCGGCCGCGTTTTACCGCCCTAAACGCAGCCGTTTATCAAATTACCGTAATGCATCTTCCGGCAAACGGGCCTAGGAGATACGTAGATACGAAGGCGGTGGCGGCGGCTATTACTCGGGGACAGCGCTGATACCGCGCCGTGGGCCGCGTGGTAGTAAATGACCTAATCACAGGTGGTGTGCACGCGACCGCCCATTAGTTGCGTCGGGCCCTTTTTTCTGCACCTCTTAATAGCCGGCGATTTGGTCGCGATCGACGCCTATCACCAGCCATCGCATCGCATACAGACAGACCGCTACTTTTTCCGATCGGCGGTAGAGCGCCTTGCGCGCGTCACACCGACGTACCACACCCACACCCCAAAGTTACTGCACAACAAAAATACAGTCTGTTGAGATTTTACTGTCAGTCCTGGTAAGTCCCCCTGGAAACCAATGGGCCCTGTTGCAGTTTGGCCATAAAGACCCATATGTTCAGGATCGGTCAAACTCACGGGTCAACACCAATCCGGCAGCCTCCACGCAGAAGTGCGAGCCAGGGTAGGACGCTGGCCTGCGGGCCAGCCTCCCGTCAAACTTCTGGACGGTTTGCGCACCGTGTGGCATCAGCACATCGATTGTGTATTTTAACAGACAGCCGGGGGAGTCTGGAAACAGTACTGTCCTCTATAGAGCGGGGGTAGTTGTTGACCTTATTGCAACTTTCTTGGAACGAACAATCAGCTACCCGATACCGAGTGAAGAGCAAAGCCAAGGATGCCGTAGTCCGCGATAGATTCGGTAGACACTGTATCACCACCTAAGGAAGAGGACCGATCAAGCGACCTCGAAACTGTAACCAATCGGGAGACCGGAGTAATCTGGTTGCAACTGGTAGTAAGTGCTCGAGTGTCGGCCTGCAGGTTGATCAACCTGGTTATCACGCGTTAAGGCACTAGCTTTTTACGGGAGAGTGGCGTAACTAGACGGTGGACTGTTTACGTCCCAAGTATTCTACGCTTACATCACGGGTATTAGACAGAACGATCTAATATCTTTAAAAGTTCCTGAGGTGACGGGTTCGCCCCTTGTAGTTGTACTTTTAGTCCTGGTAACGTGTGGTTTCGCGCGGCTTGGGCTACACGATCCACTTTGTTCTCGAATAAGTCCAACTCCCGATTCAACTCCTATTCAGAATACACCTCGTGTGGTAGGCTACCACGGATAAGCTCTCTCGTCTCAGGCGCTGGTGGATCAGTCCCTCCTGTGGGATTGCCTCCCGGTACTACTGGACGGTTTGCGCACCGTGCGGCGTCAGCCAATCGGTTGTGCACTGTGACTAATTACTGAAGGTTTTTGAAGACTGTATATATGTCTCCTAAGCAGGGGCGGTGGATGTTGACCGGTCGTCAACCACTCTTGAAATGACCATTAGGCTACCTGATCCTGAATTCAGAGTCGGGCAAAAGATGCATTTGGTCTGCGATAGATTCAAAATTAATCACCGCTGAATATACGGCAGGTAGAGGTCGCGCAAACGATTTCGGACCCGTAACTATTCGGGAGGTTGCATTTTGATGATTAATTCCAGTCGGAGATATCCTTCCAAAACTGGTAGATAGGAGGCGAGGCAGCCCGCTGCTTACTGTAAGGCGTTGGCCGAGGCCCAGTGCCTCGCTGTAAGGCGTTAGCCTCTGTCAGGTTCGTGGCTTTGCTGGACGGTTGGTTTGTACCATCCAAAAGTCTTCTACGCTCATGCACGGCTGAAAGAACGATCACATATCATTATATAGGGTGACGGGTTCGGCCGTTGTAGTAGACACCGCCCACTATGTACTGTCAGTCCTAATGGTTCCGTTTAGCTTGGGTGGTGTTGGCCAACCTCTCTGTCATCTAGCCTGTCCTACTCAACGTTCAACTCCTATATGGTAGCTTCCTCAAAGAGGACCTTACCCTGCCAGGGCCGCTGTGAACTTCTGCAACGGCTGTAATCCTGCAGTCGGAGGTAGTTGGGATTAGAAGATTTGGGGGAATACCTCGGGCAGAACTAAGCGGTTAGAGCACTATCTGCACTTGAGGAAAAACGAATAAATCCCCAGCCGGCAAATAATTACAGTGGCCTGGAGACGAGGACACCGTTTCAGCGCTTCGTAAGGGAGAGGACCGCGCAAGCGACCTCGAATTCGTAACCAATCGAGAGACTGGAGTAATCTGGTCACAATTGGAAGTAAGGGCGTAAGTGTAAGCCCGCTGGGTAACACTCCTGGCTATCTCGCGGTTAAGGAGTTGGCCTCTTACGGGTTTGTAGCGGAGCTAGACGGTGGTCTGTTTTGTTCAAGTCTTCTGCATTCACCCCAGGGAGATAGAACGACTAATCGTTAAAAGTTTTTGAGTTGACGGGCTCACCCGCTGTAGTCGACAACCCTAGTAGGGGTCTGGAAACGTATGTTTCTTATGACAGCGGAGGGTAATTGTCGACCTGACGTCTTCATCCCTTTAATCGATCCGTCAGCCACCCAATCCCGTGTGACCATGGCGGGCAAAGGGCGTCGCGGTCCGTAAAATATTCAAACTGAATAACTGTTAAAGTCAGGTAGAGGCCGCGCAAGCAACCTCGACCGTGACCAGACCGGGGGACGGAGAAACTCGCTCAAATTTGTTAGTACGGGCGTGAGGTTGGACCGCTGTGTTCATTTTCCAGTGCTTCACGGTAAGGCTTCGGTTTCTTACGGGCGTGTTGGTGGAGCTAGCCTGTGGACTGTATTGTCTCTAAGTCTCTGTGTAATTACCTTATGGCTGAAAGATCGATCCATATCGTTTTAACAGCCTGATGTGTCAAGTTATCCCGTTGCAGATGACAGCTCTAAAGTGTACTCACAACTCTTTGAGGATCATTGATGTGTGTATGGTAGTGGTCGTCAGACTGCAGAACATATCTATAGTCGTGCTCGTTGTAGTCGTACGTAACCAACATCTAAAATTTCAATTCCATAGAATAAGAGGAAGTGGTTCTAATTCGGTTTGCAAGATTTTCCCTAAACAAACGAACTAACAAACATTGAAAGGTAATTAAAAGCTTGTAAATAGAATACCCCAGTCCATCAATAAATAGATGAATGCCCTTAAACGGCTAGAAACCTATCGAAACATTTTAGTTTTCTCAAAAAGCAGCAAAGTAAAACGTTACTGTACTTCAAAACGTGTACAATTTGTTTAATGTTCTTCAGATCTTCGACTCTGAGATTAATAAAAGGTTTTTTAATTTTACATTTCTATGGCCATGCTATGATCATATGATCGTGCTGTCATGTGTGCTAGCTATGTCTATGTCATGATCATATGACACTTGCTGTGATCATATGATAATATGCTATATAGATGATCATCTTGCATTTCTAACTACATTGAAGTTAGTTTACATTGATTAGATATTATAGGTTATTAGAATGATCAATGCCGTACTACGTTTTGGTAGCTAGGATTTACTATGAAATGTAACGTGTAGATGGCACTCATAGTTCCAGGCACGGATTAATCTTCTCTTATGTTCAGTAGCCCAATAAATGCCGTTCTAAACATGCCTATACGGTATAATATATATGTTATACACAGGTTTTATTATTTTAATATATTTTACATGAGGATTTAAATTTTAATTTCCTATTTATGTTTCAATTCCTGATAATTAGGTGCTTTAATGTTCAAAGAGTCTATATATAATAGGTGGCATTTAAATCTCTTCGTATTATTTCTATGTTGTAATCAGCCTATATAAAATTGCGATAGATGGCACTAATAATTTTTTTTTTTTACTGTTATAATTAGTTAAATAAGGGGTTTTTATAATTTGTCAGTCTTTATTAAACAAAACATTCGCTTTCAATGTCATTATGGGTGGAAAAATAAATTGCTATTAGTTTCGTCGGGCAGACCTATGAGCGCCACCTAAATGTCGCCGGGGCAGAAGTTGCCAAAACGTACTATAGCATTGAGCAATCATATAACCTATATAATCAATGCTGACGTGATTAATATTCTCTGAATTTAAAGGAATATTTTTTATTGTATATCTTCATAGCGACTAGTATGATCATCATGGATTTCTAACTATAAATAAGATAGTGTGGTATACCGTTATTTTTGAGCCGTTGCCGATCTATCCATATATAAAAGTAGAATCACTTGTAAGAATGCTAATGTAAAAGGGGATACAGTATTTGGAGCCACCCTGTGGCGGGCATCGATAGTTTTAGAGATGGTCTCGGCGACCAATCGATACAACAATTTGGTAAATTGCCCGTCGATTAGGCCGATTATCGGACGGGACGGGACGAGACGCGACCGGACGGGGCCATATTTACACCGCAACGGTCGCGTCGTTACATCCACAACAAAAACAATGTAACAACAACGACAACAAAAAAATAACCACTGGGACAAATGCCATAAAAAAACCGTTGCGCTTAGCGGAACCGGTGATTTTTTTACCGAATAACTGATTGTCGTCAATTTGGTGATGATAGTTATTTATTGTTTAGTATACCGCGGCTTTTGTTAAATGTGCGGAATTTGTTAAATGTGCGGGCTACACGTCGAAGAACTAAACAACCCCTGCTGAAGGAATATTTATTTAATTATTTTTTGGACTAGACTGAGTAGTGAAACATGGAAGAGTCCTATTTATATAAGGAGATACCTATCGAAGAGTCCTATGATTAGGGTTTTATTTCTTGTTATTTATATTTTTATTTCTTTTGCTCGCTCGCGAACGCTTGAAGTTAGGAGACAGATCGAGGTATTGTTGCAAAGCTTTATTGGAGGTTTAGTTTTATTTATAAAAAAAACACGTAAACCGCCGCCGTGCCGGTTTGCCGGTAAAGCAAAAAGCGATTGAGACACTCTTTAGAGAATGTTTTGTATAGGAATCGAGAAAAGTGGATTATGCCTTATAGGTTTATTAATGTAGAACCAAACCTGGCACAGGCGTTTTGCAGCCATTATTTGGATATAGACAATTAACCCTTTGTAGCCCAAGATCTTCAAACAAAAAATTATGTTAATAATGAGGTTTAGGCAAACAAAAAAACACGTATTTCTCAGAAATTCAAAATATTTATTATTAATCATTTATTTGACATTTAAGGGAATGTGACATTATTGTAACATTGATTTGAACGTATAAAAAACATATATGTTGTATGGAAAAATTTGAAAGAAATTTTTTGTTTATTATAGCATAATGCTACTACACTGCATTTTTCGCAAATTGTTTGTGAAACGCCAGTGCACTTGGGAATCTTGCAACGTATCATTTTTTTAACCCAAATCGGCCAATGACCGACCTGGTCCTGCCTTACTGCCAATGGAGGAATGGAGGAAGATGTTGCGCAGGGCCCTTATGTTTTTTATCTTGAATTTCGTCTTCTAAAGACCTTCGACTCTTGATGTTGGCTTCAGGCCAAGCTCGCATAAGGTCTCGCCTATCTCAAGTCTAAATTACGCTGAAGACATTTGTTTGCCGTTGAGATATTTTGCCTTCCTTATTCTTCGGTATAATAACCAAGAATTTGCCATAGTCAGTTCCAGTAAATGTTAGAACATCCTAACTTGCCATCTTTTGCTTCGAAATTTTGAATGGATAAAATTATATTCTTACCTACAGGTTTCCACGAAAACCACACAATTGTATGTTCTTTTTATATTTTTTTGTCAGTCATTCAACACCTGTCTTAGTTCTAATTTATCACTTTCATCAACGCGCAACATTTAAACTGACAAAAGTCGCTTAGTTACGCTATCTATGATTTTTACTCGATACTAGGTGGTAGGGTACAGTAGTGCTAGACGGATTCAAATGAACTAAATGAATTTAGTGCCTTATTTAGGGGGATTTTAGGGGGATTAGTAGTTTGTTACAGAAATGTCACATGAATCTATAAAAGGTTAAGTAAAGATATTTCAAAATATAACTGATTAGTGTACCTATCATATCATGTCATTATCTTCCCCTAAGCGTTTTTTATATTATTAAGTAAAGAAATATCAGCCGTTGTGTCGCAATTACTCATGCAATAAATACATTTAATAGGGTGGTAATAATTCGCCAAGGCGCATTGTATAATGGCTAAATGGGTTTTATCGGGTGAAAAAAGGGTTCAAGAACCGTTGACTAATAGCGGTGTGGGTTTTTTCACATAGGCGCAGGCGCCACTTCCCCGAACACCGGAATTGGGGCAAATTGAAGGCAAATTGCGCAAATTGGTCAAATGGATCGATCGATCGATCGATCGATCGGTGGATCGAAGCGAAGCCGGCGCGGATCATGAACATCGCCCCAATTCCGTAATTGGACGACCGGACGGCTGCCCGAGGCGAGTTTTGCTTAATAACTGCTGACCTACTCGTTTCTTATTTTTAAAGAAGTAAATAGGCAATGTAGACATTGCAAGCAGGTTAGAGAGTATACACTTGCTTTTAAGGTCATGCTTAGATTTCTATAATCTAAAATCTTAATATAGTTTTGATTTAATTTTGTTGAATAATTTTCACTGGTTTTTTGATTAAGTTGTTTTCAAAAATACCAATTCAAATTTTTAAGATTATAATTTTTAAGATATTATCATAGTTTTTAAGATTTTAAAGGTGTTATGAAAAAACATTACTGTTCCGTACATTATTTTATGTGATTGAAATTTACAATTTCTAGGATAATTGAAATAATTTATAAAGTATTTTGTGGACCCCCTTCGGCTACGTAACGACCAAATTTGGTTGCACCGCAGAACACCGTTGACTACGTAACGACCAATATTGGCGGTTTGCTCCTGGAGCGCACAGTAATATTATTTTCTAATTCGAACGCATCCTAATATCTATACCAAATATCTCATTATTACCATAGATCAGGGGTTCCCAAACTTATTGACCCCGCCACCCACTTTTTAAAATCACAATATTTTGCGACCAAGCGAGAACTTTTTCAGAAAAGCTAGTGAGTGGTTTGAAGTAAAAAATAAATAATTCATTTGTAAGTATCATAAGCAAGTCTTTATTTTTATAAGAAATTGTAATGTGCGACAGCATAAAAAATAGAACCTAAAGGTGCGATTCCACCAAAATAGTGTGCAGCACATTTGCTTGCACACATTTTGTGCAAAACTCCAACAGTGCAGGTACTAAGCTGGTGTCGCATTTGGCTTCCGTCTCCACTGGTAAGGCTGTGCGTAACTTTTGTAAGCGCACAGTTCAGCACACTTGTGCGCGAACATGTTCACTGAGCAGAGTTTCTGCCGAGACAGTTCAGTAGTTAATATGAACGGGCAGGAAAACGTAGTGCTTTGTGCTGCAGCATGTGTTTTACTATGTAGTCTCCTTAAAAAGAAACGAAGGAAGAAACCGCGATGTTGGGTGAGGCCGTTACTACAGCGACGGAATGAAGAAACGAATAAATTTCTAGAAGAAATAAAAATAGATCCATTGAGTGGATTTAAAAACTTCACACGTATATCTTGCGAAGATTTCGAGTTGCTGGTTAATGTAACTAGTCCTTTTATTGCTAAGCAAGATACCAACTACAGAAAATGTGTCCCTGTTTCAATAAGGCTTGCAATCACCTTAAGATATCTTGCTACTGGAGATTCTTTTGCAAGTTTAATGTTCTTATTTAAAGTTTCAAAAGAGCTTTCCAGTACCAGTAATAGCGTCATACAATAAATTATCTATATCCCTTTGTACTAAAATCTTGGTTCGCTCATCTCTAATTTTCCTTAATTTCGTTGCGACGGCTGCAGCAAAAATGTCTTCGTCATCAGGTTTTTTTGCTTCCATCTGCTTGTTTACGTTATTCATAATGGACAAAGCTTGGGCGATTCTCGGGTCTTCATCGACAATATCGTCGTGTGAGTTCAAGCTGACGTTCGGCTCATCCCTTCCATGAAAGAAATTCAAATATGCATAAACAAACCATTTCGGCTTATATCTATCTAAAATCCCAGAACCTGAAGATTTTGAGTCCGCGATTTTCTTCTTTTCTCTTCGGTATTGAGCCAAAATAATCTTCCATTTTCTCATTACCTCAGTCGAGTCACAATTGAAACTTTGCGCCAACTCTTGAGTGGCGTCGTGTTTTTTGTTTTTATTTTTATAATCACTTTGACTAGAATCCCATAATACAGGATAAGTTTCAATAGCTTGAATAAAATTAATAATTTTATCATTCGTCCAATCCATATTTAGCTTGGTTAATTAACAATGTACGCGCACAAATCAATGTTTTCACTCCGGTAGCGGAAGCAAGACTGAGTTCGCGCACAACAGGTTTGTCGACGCGACGCGAGTCCACTGCCTGCATGTGTGCGCGCACAAAAGTATACAGATGTGCGCGAACATTTCTAGAATGTTCGCGCACAATTTGCTATTGTTTGCTTTAGTGAGTCGACCAGAATAAACATTTGTGTCGCACACTGTGCATTGCAGTGCCGCACAGTTCTGCACACTGGTGGAATCCCATCTTAAGAACTACGTTTATATACCTACCTACCTACCTACTTTGAAAATCATAGGGTAGGTACGGCGAAGTAATTCAGTGTGACGGATGAACTTGCTTTCTATTTTTTTTAAATTACAGCTTCTACGTCAACTTTAATGCGAGATATTTTTAAGCGCAGAGAATTTGACAAATCTAGCTTTTTCCTGTAATTTGTCTTTATACATGTCATAGCAGAAAAACCTACTTCACACAAATGCAACGTTGTGAATTGGAGTAGAACTTTTACTGCCTCAGCATAAATATGCGGATGTGTAGCACG
Organism: Micropterix aruncella; assembly: GCA_944548615.1. Classification (NCBI taxonomy): domain Eukaryota; kingdom Metazoa; phylum Arthropoda; class Insecta; order Lepidoptera; family Micropterigidae; genus Micropterix; species Micropterix aruncella. The sequence continues at coordinate 22,235,806 of OX155969.1, read as the reverse complement.
TAGAGATAGTCAGAATTGTGTCAAGCGTTGGCGATTGAATGTACCTACTCTTCAAGTAGGTATCTTCTAACAAGTCAATAACTGTTCATCGGCATTAGTTGAATGTTCGAAATCGCATTTTAAGGAATTCAAATGACCGGAAATTGCTTTTATTAAGTTACTGAATGGTTGCAGTTGATTTTCGTTTATGAATGTATCTAAAGCTGGAAAGCAGACGAACTTTCGCTGTTCAGTGTTATTCTTCCACAACACAAGTTTTCTCATCAATGCTATTCTATTCTTTTTAAGTGCTGTCTTTATTTTATTTATTTATTTTATTTAGTTATATTCTCCTTAGGTATTCTAAATACATTTAGATTCGTCAATCTATCTCGTCGTCTATCTGCCATATTATACCCTACGTCCATGCGTTGCGTTCGCGACCCACCTGGAATCGGCTCCCGACCCACCAGTGGGTAGCGACTCACACTTTGGGAACCGCTGCCATAGATACATAGACGGCCGCTAGAATAACTTCGCGCGTCATTTCGCGTATATATCTGGTAAAATTCCATTGTCAAACATAATCATTTCTTTTTTCGAGAAATCATCAAAATTTTTATTGGTATATCAGCAAAACAAAATATTACCTTTGATAGAGAATCTAATAAAGATCACGGTAGTATTTACAATTTCTAAATAGGGTTTCGTATTTATCCGTAAGACAAGTACAAGTTAGAAATGCCGAGTTTTTTTCACTTTTTCGATTTTCTTATATTTATTCATAGTTATCTAATTGTTTTACCAAATGAGATTTCAAAATTCTACATACGAAACTTCAATGCGATCAATGCACAGTTATTATTTTTATGATTGCTATAGTAGTTCCATAGTTATAGTACTTTTTGTCGAGCGCGGCGATATTGCAAGAAATTCCAATAAATTGCCGCGGTCTGCCATGAAATTTTGCAGCTACTCGAATTTTGCTACTAATTTTTACGGTTTCGATATTTTTAGTCTTGGACTATTTTAATATTATTTTGATTAGGCTTGGATTACTTTTGAATGTTATTTAACTGTTTTTTAGACTCTTAAAATGTTATTACGATTGAATGTGATTGGCTATTTTTAACTGGTAGCTGTAATTAAAAATAAGTTAGACAATAAGCACAAAGAGTGATCTGTGGTAATAAACGTGTAATCGAAATTGTACGCCCTGTGGGCAAACTCTATCGAACCATTTTATACCAAAACATCTGTACCTCCAACATGCAGTCGTACAATAATGATTTATTCTATTCTTTTCGATTATATTTTATGTAGGTGGAAAAAAATAGCAAATGTATTCAAATTTATGGATATGAAATAATTGAATTTCATAGTTTTGGTATAAACTAGTATTGCAAATCATACATTCGCATGGACACTATACTTTAATTGGCTTAATTAAACTTTATTTAGCTTTGGTTGGCAATGTTAAATACCGTGGATCCGCTTGTTTTTGCTTGAAAAAGCGTTTTTAATACATTCCCTTTATTGATTAATTCGTTATTGTTACTAGTTCTAGTTCATTATTTGTCGTTCGTTCGTTCTACTATCTACTAACTAGTTCGTTATTGATTAATTTCACTATAGTACAAGATCAAACAGGACTTCAACCATATTTTTGTTCATGCATACGAAAATGTGAACATACGATTCATATTCAGTCTTAGTCGCGTGTCCGAATATGGGCACGCTTAAAGTGGTTGCCAATATTTCAAAGAGGAAATGTTCATAAACTTGCTTTCCTCCCATCAAATATACGAAACTCGCCCTCCTTAGAATCATTCAAGACTCACCTTAAAAAGTATTACTTTTCTAAGAAGTAACCTTATATTTTTCTCTCCTTACTCTCCCAAATTTCACTCCTCCGAAATTCTTATTTTTACACGACTGCCCAAAAGGAGTGTTGTGTGTTCAGGATTCTTCTACGTATGTACTTATTTCCACCATAACTTCTAAACGCTTGAACCGATTTAGAAGTGTGTCATATTGTTAGAATCGTTTTGTCCTCCCGAGTGTCGTAGTGTACCTTAACTGTCTAACTTGCCGCGACCCCTTGCTCTCATATCAGGAGAAAGCAGAGTCTTTAATTTAAATCGCCATGTTATGAGATGCGTGTTAACATTCATAATTTCGATCCAGTAGGCCTAGTAACGAAGAGAAATATTTGGAACATTATTTTAGCAAAATAAATTATAGAAAGTGTTTAATTATTACACTTCACAGCTTTATACGCTATATAATCAATGCTAATATCGTCCTCACGAAAAGTGCCTTTGCCTATTATTGGGCCTCGCCTTTGCTGTATAGCTTTTTCGTTTTAGATTCTAAACGAAAAGTGTACAACTTAATAACGCGGCAAAAACGGTGGGCGGTTCCGTTTCCGGCACCACGGTGCTTTGTGCTTCCGGTAGGGCTGCGACTGCCTTAATCCCTATATAAGCCCATCTTTTGCCCGCAATGGCCAGCCCGCCCATATCCGCCCGCGCTATGGGGAGGTCACAAATTCAGCAAATTACTATCATTACGGGCCTACGGATAGCACCTAAACTCCACCATATCAACTATCAACATAGACATAATAATGTGTTTTCTCGAATGACCCAAATGAGCCGCCGTCGTTGCTGGAATTAGAACCACTTCCTCTTATCCTATGAAGTTGACATTTTACATGTTGGTTCGGTTCCGATGACAATACATTTTTATGAAAAGCATGACCTGATTGGCTAGGATTGGCTCCCAACGAGAGGACTCCGCAACGCTCAACAACACAGTCACGAAATTTTGTATACGCATTCAATTATGATAGCCCGTTCTAAGTTTCACCTTGACATGGCTACTGCGCCCAGGATTGGCTTCTAAACAGGGGACTCCTCAACGGTTGACAGCAAAACACGAAATTCTCTATAGCATTCAATTATAATAGCCTGTTCTAAGTTCCACTATGATATGGCTGCTGCACCCAGGGTTGACTCAGGACAGAGCATTTTAAAAAAAACCTTGTTTTAAAAAAAGCCTCATCGGAAGTTCAACACGTTCAGAGCGTCGCCATATTATGTGACATATTAATAGACAGCTTTAATAACTCAATAGTTAAAACACATTTTGATTATTTTTAACACATTTTATTAGGTCCACCGCTATGTAATGGAATTTAAGGAACCGAATTTCAACCATTTCTGATTGTCATATCAATAGGAAACTTGGCAATTGTGTGTAGTTCTAGTGACAATACAATAATATGGTGTGATTGAGCTGTTTTGATGATGGAAGCGAAAGGTAGTCACAGGAACTGCATAACGGAACAAAGTATCCAAGCCGTGTTTGGGCTTGTTGAAATTGTCTTTAGATGTACTCTGATCATTTAAGATTTCCAGGGTCTGATGATAGATCCAACGTATTCAATCCATGTAACTTGTATATTTTTTGTCTTATATTGCAGGGGGGGGGGGGGGACCCTCATGGGAACCCTGTGACTGGGTAATGTTGGACTCTTACCGACTAACCCCCCCCCCCCCCCTACCTCCTGGCGTCGACGTATCTGCCTTTCGGCATACCATTGTCGTTTCTCGTCATTTATTGCTTTTGCTCCGTCTCTAAATTCTGGTAATTTTCCTTTTTTTTAATTACTTTTTCCATGAATTCTCGTACCATCGTCCATCCCTTTTTTGACCGCAGCATGGCTGCGGCTACACCGTCCACATGCATATTTCTTCCTGCTTTCGCCTTTAACTCTTTTCTTTCCATCTCGAATCTCGGGTAGGTACACAAATAAGGTGTGCTCGACGTTGTCATTTTCGCAGGTGCAGGACACTGAGAAAAGTGTTGGATTTCTTCTTACAATGTCGTTTGGCTATTACACAACGGTTTTAAACAAATTAATGATGTTTTAATCGTAAGTTTGTTGAATTACAAGAAATTTCGCAAAAATTCCATTATTCGATTTTAGGTTTCACCATTCTCCGTACGGGTAATACGAATATAACGGTATAATAGTTTCTAAAGCTTTCAATCTAAAAAACAAAAAAAAAACTAATCTTTAAAAAAAAAACTAAATTTAAATTTTTTTTGTCGTTTCTAAAAATTCCAATCTTTTGTTTCTAAAGCTTCCAAAGCTTTAGGTTTTGTCATGAGGAGTGCAGCTTGCTTTCACCGTGCTAAAACTTTCAAGATCCTTTACTGCACTTTTGTCAGATGCATCTTGGAATATGCATCTCAGGTATGGAACCCTTGTTATGATAAATATATAAGTAGAATCGAGCGCATTCAAATGAAATTCGTGAAATATCTCTGCTTCCGTCTGAAAATTCCATACAGCTCAGCTAACTATTTCAATTTATGCAAGAAATTTCATATCCTCCCCTTGAGTAAGCGGCGTGAAACCGCGGACTTAACCTTTTCGCTAAAAATCACCTCCAATAATATTAACTGTCCCGAATTACTAAATAAAATTAATCTCCGTGTTCCTTCCAAACTCTATAGATTTAACCCTGCTCTTCATGTTCCTCATGCTGGTACCAACTATAGGCAAAATGCATTTCTGTGACAATTTCAATGATTTGATTAAACGCTTTGACTTTGATCTATTCTGTACGAGTGTTAACTCAGCTAGGCAGCGGCTGAACAGTGAGTTCTTTAGCATTAATTGTTGAATAATTTTTGATGTATTTTTTAATCAATAGCTTTAATTGAAAGGTCACATATGTTTCTACAACGTTACTTAAACGTGAAAACCTTTAATTGGCTCTCTGTTATCCTACTCCGTCTTTTTGTTAAATTATAATTAGCCGTTGATTTTCCTAAAAATAAATAAATAAATAAATAAGGTAGTTTAAACATGATTCTTGTAGCTGACTATAACCTTACGTATGTAATAATATACTGTCATGGTAAAAGCAAGATCTCGTTGTGCGCCGTAATGAATGTGAAGTGTAGTTCCTAAGCCCGTGACATGGTAACTATACCGTTACGCGTCATGTTGATACATACGTACGAACCACAGTACATGCTATATAGGTACGTAAACCCTTTTGAAACAGCTTGCATTTTCCCCTGATTCTAATACATGCGATATAATTCATGAAAACTCCGTGGCCGGCAAGGCTATGCACCATGCTGTGTGTTGGCGTTCCATGCTTTCTTTAAATCCAGGTCTTAATATTAAAGATTAGGTGTTGTATCCAAGGGCCTTTGTTAGACTTATCCCATTCACTCTGTCAGTTTTTCAAGGTCGTTTCTTTTGCCTCCTTATACTTTTCGGAGCTCATTTCGCACTCCCATTTTGCCTTTCTTTCAAGCGTCATTAGATGTACCGGTACTGGGCCTGCCAGCACATGTGTGCTTAGCTACAGTATACCGTGAGAACAGTAGACGCACTCTCGAGCGACAGGGAGATGCGGATAAATAGGATGCAAGGGAATTGAGAAGAGGGATACGTATCGGCGATAGCCTTTGGTTGGCGTTACGCGCGGTTTGAAAATCTGCGTCGGCGAAGTAGCAAACGTATGGCGGCCACATACGAGCCCTTGGGACTCGGGGTAGCTACTGTCTGGCATACTGTGGCGTAGACCACGAGATCTGCACGAGAACTGTTAGTTTCTCGCAGTGCGTTCCTCTATTTTAAGCGGGCTCAGTTGTGTCCGAACCCGCCTATTTTAGCCTTATTTTTAGCGTTTTACATGGAAGTTTTTTTTTTCATACGGCATATAATATAGATAACTTAAACACAGCAGACCTATCGCTATATTCTCTCGAATATAGCGATAACGATCACCGCTACCACAAAACAAAAAGACGAATTAAACCGGTGCAATTTAACGGTGGTCCATGTTTCGATGCAAAAAGTGTTAAAAATGTGGGTGTCACTAATAAAATAGCATGCGTTAGCGCTTGACAACCTGTGTTTACTCGCCGATCGACGGCGATTACGGGAGTCGAACCCGGGACGAGGAATTTGCATGATTGGAGAGACGTTGATCATACTGTCCGCAAGACAGCGACTCGCAAACTATACCAATAAGAGATTTTCAAGCTATTCTAACTTTTCTTCATTTTTGTATCTTTATATGTTATGACGTGGACGTGCTCCATGATGCTTCTTGGGATAATGGACCACAATTCCGATGCTTAACCCGTCGTACGCCGACAGTGCCTATAGGCACTTTGCGTCGTTTGACAGATCCGCGCGTAACCGCTTCAGCAGCCCCCCATATATCTATACTAATATTATAAAGAGGTAAAGTTTTTGAGGTTGTAGGAAGTAATCTCTGGATCTACTTAAGCGATTTTTGAAAATTTGTTTACCAATAGAAAGCCACGTTATTTGTGAGTGTCATAGGCTATATAATAATCCGATAAATGAAAAGACTTTTTCGTGGTAGTCGGATTTGCAAAGTCGGAGAAATACGGTCGAACGAAAACGTTTCATGTGAGATATATGAATAAGTTCTAGAGAAAGTCAGCGACAGCATATTTCTAACTTTTATATTTAGGTCACAAAAAGTAGTTTTTATATTTATATTTATATAAAAATATTTGAATCGTTAGGTCATATTTATTGGTCATATTATCAACAATTATGAATTCATATCAAAATAAGTAAATTTATCGTCTCAAGTGTTTAAAACAAAAGACTTTTCCTTTTACTGGATATAATTTCCCTTTCACTACATAAATGGTTAGAGATAAGACACTCACAAATAAGACACTCACAAGAAGGCACTCACAAATAACGGTAATATAGTCAAATTGACATGCAAATACATACATACATATGCAGTAAAAATATAACCCTTCTTTTAGAAGTCAGGAAATAAATCATAGCACTCAGTACTAACCGACCCACACTCATAATTTCATCACAAGTAAAAAGTTGTACCGCCCAACGAAGTGGGCACGGGTCAGCTAGTATTATATAAATATATAATAGACATCACTAGCAAGAATAATTACAAGATAACAAGGGGGAATTCATAGAAAAACGATAATGTTAGTATTTATTCACAAAAACGACCAAAAAGATGTGGGGCAGTTTTTGCGCGTGAAGGCTGGCTTCTGAGCGGTTTAAGAAACATTAGAAAATAAATAACTGAATTACCACCAGAAATCTGCGAAATCGTTATGAAAAATATGCTAGAAAGACCACGCGTTTGCGCTATAGCTAGAGTTGTTCAACTCGACCCACATTGGATTTTATACATAATAAAAAAATATACATTACTAGCTGCGCCCCGCGGTTTCACCCGCGTGGTGATGGAAAATTGTGATAATGATGATAGTAAACTATAAACCGTTATAAATTATAGCCTATGTGTTATTCTGATGTGTAAGCTATATTATTGTAAAATTTCATCAAAATCCATTCAGTAGTTTTTGCTTGAAAGAGTAACAAACATCAATACATACATTCTTACAAACTTTCGCATTTATAATAGTAGTAGGAGCGAAATTGTTATGAAAAATATGCTTGAAACACCACGCGTTTACGCCACAGCTAGAGTTGTTCATCTCGACCCACATTATATTTCTATACATAATAAAAAAATATAAATTATAAAATTTGTTCCTTTTGAAAGTTATTGAAAAAAAACATCGGCTTGGAACATAAAACGCAAACCGTATTTACGCTAAAAACTTTAGATTTTAGATTTCTAAAAAACTTTTAGATTTTTTCATGCTATCGCCAACAAAATTAATATTTTTTTAATTGCGTGCCTATATGATTGCCGCGTATGATAGTGCCGGCATTGATTATATACGGTATTAGATTGCTCAATTCTATAGTACGATTTGGCAACCCTTCTGAAACGGCGAATACAAGTGGCCCTGATGGCACTGACGGCCAAACTAATGGCATTTTATTAGGATATCTATAATAATACTGATAATGAATGCGCTTTTAAAAAGAATCAGTCCTTTATAAACTGTTATAAAAATGTAATATTTTAACCAATGATAACAACAATAACATATTTTTTCTCTGTTTTTATATGGGCTGATTATATCACAGAACTAATAGATATAGGATACAGAAATCTATCTATTAGTTAGTCTATCTAAAACATTAAATTGCATATTTATTACCTTATTATTGCATAATTATGAATAAAATTGCAAAATTATTACATAAAATAATCATATTTTTGTAAATATTATTAAAATAATAATAGCCATTATTTAAAAATTCGTTTGTTGTTATATTCTTATTTTATTTCGGTATAGGATACCGTATAGGCGTTGTTTACGCCGTTAAGGGTTTTTATTTTGTCTTATAATACCAGCCGGGTACCGGGTTCTTCACGCTCGCTGAAGAATAATGCGGGTCATTTCAGAAGTAAAAGTTATATTACCCCCCACGCACGCATTTGTGTGTCCTTTAATCTCGCTCGCGACGTTTTGCCAAAGGAAGTGAATTTGTGATATCGCCATACAAACAATTCGCCATTCTCAGCATTCCTGGTGCACCAGAAGAAGAAGAAGAAGACGCCGGCAAAATCTGGTAAGTGCAAAACTTCTTTGTATCGTGGCTGGTGTGATGAGGCAATTTTTATGAACTCACAAAGTGGCAAGCATCGGCAGATAGGTCTTTCCGCATCACCAGGCGTGTTAAAGCGGCATAAATTGCGCCGTTATACTGTTATACCACGAACGCCTCCATATTGAGAATATTATGCATTTTTTGTACTATGATCTACACGTTGCGTTTCATGGTAAAATCCTGGCTGCCAAATTGTTGTACTACATTTGCGTAGTACTTAATGATAACACACAAGCTGTATTTACGCCTAAAACATTGATTTCTGATTTTCTCTTTGTCGCCAACAAAGTTGACAAATGGTCATCGCGGTAATACCTATATGATTGCCGCGTATGATAGTGCCAGTGATTATTGCCGCGTAGGCTTTATTTTTCTTGCTAAACGCTATTAGTAAGGTATTGTATATGTGGACATTACGAGGAATTTTAATGATAGCAACCGTTATCAACCTATTAATTAAAAATATAATCAGACGTTCCTCGTTAATTTTGAGAGGATTATATTTTTTGGTTTAATAACGCGTTTACTAGTATTTAGACGCCCGCACAGTGGGTTGATCGTATTCGTGAAGTAAAATCAGAAATCAATTTATGTGGAATGCTCACGTTAAAGTGGAATGTAAAATGAATGGTTGTCTTTTTTCCGCATCGAAAATTCATACCGAAAATGGGTCCGATTGCGTTTCTTCGTGAACTAAAATCGGAATTAGTTCTTGCGAGCGAGCAGTGTTGGGTCAATCGACTAAATTTTCGATTGACTAATCAATCATGATTGATTTAATCATGACCAATTTAGGCTAGACTAAATTTAACCGCGATTAAAATATCATGACTAAATCAATTAGTCGTAAATCGTCAATCGTTAATCATGACTAACTTGCTCTTTAGACGCTACCTGACAATTCCTTCTATTATATCTATTGATTGACTGTACTTAGAATCCCACCGGTTTCGCCGGTCGGTCGCGCGTTGGTCAGCCGGTCGGTCAGGCGGTCGGTTGGCCCGTCGGCCGGTTGACCGGCCGACCAGCAAACCAATTAGCCGACCGACCGGCGATTGACCGACGGAACCACGGACCGGCCGACTGACCGACCGATCGACCGACCGACCGATCGATCGAACGACAGACAGGCCGACCGGCCGACGAACTGGCCGGCCGATTGACCGGCCGATCTACCAACCAGCCGAGCGTCTGACCGACCGATCGGCCGACCGGCCGGCCGGCCGACCTACCGAGCGACCGGCCGACGCGGACTGAACGTCCGTCCGACCGACCGACGAACTAGCAAAACGAACTTGAATCGCTGTCGAGAAAATCAAACACATTATTTTAGTTATGATTACGATTGTAACTAATCAATAGTTAATCGTTAATTACGATTAACTTATTCAATCGTTAATCTGACTACATTTCGCCTAACACTGCGAGCGAGAAAGGCCAATATGTAGAGCGGAATGTGAAGTGAATGATTGTCATTTTTCCAGCATAAAACTAATAATCGAACATAAAGAGGCATAATAAAAGACCGGACGAAACGTTTTCAAACTAATTCAGATGGTTTTATGTTCGGCAGGTAGTTTTGTGCGGGAAAAGACACGATCGTTCATTTTACGCACTGCACGCATCATTTGGCCATGACATGAGTTAAATAGATTGTGGTTGAAATCGATCCACCAGGGGGCGCGCTAGTTATACTTTAATCTCGAAATATTGGATTTAAAGACGTGAAATTGGGTACACAGATGCCTTGTTGGACCGAAATCACATTGTGAATCTCTGGAATATCTCGGTTTTGGTTGGAATATCTCGCATGTAAGCGAAGCAAATTTTTTAAAATACCGCATTAATCAAGAAAATACTACATAAGTTTTCGAAAAATACCATTTTAATACTTCGAAATACTACAAAAAATGCAATGACACAAATATGTATTTTTGCATAGGTATTGCTCAATTCCTTTTTCTTTTCGGTCAAAAATATTCTTCTTATTCCGATATTTTTCTTCTTTTGTGGGTTTCTATGCCACCTCATCTAGAGTGATTCAATAGATAACCAAGTACTAAGGATGTATAAAGTTTCGGACGAAAATGTTTTTCTTCTTCTGATATTCTTCTTTTTATGTGGGCTCCTATCCCGCCTTATCTAGAGTGCTTTAAATTCGATGAAAATAGACCAAATACTTAGGATGTATAAAGTGACGGACGAAAATATTGTTCTTCTTCCAATATTCTTCTTCTCCGTGGGTTCCTATCCCGACTTTTCTAGAGTGATTTAATAGATACCCAAGTGCTTAGGTTGAAAAAATAGTTTTGGGGGTGGTGTTTAGGGGGGGAGAGGGGTGTTCGTAAGGAAAGTGGGGGTTTGGAGGAAGGGTGGGTATGTTTGGTGGTGCGGGGTTGGGTTTAGGAGGGTTGGGGAGGGAGCGTTGGGGAAGCGTAGCGTTGGTGGTTGTGGGGAGCGTTGGGGAAGAGGGGGGTTTGGGGGAGGTTAGGTAGTAGGTGAGAGGGGGGAGAGGGGTTTAGTTTTTTGGGTGTTGGGGGGTGGGAGCTGGAGGTGGATTTAACCCCTAGAGCCCGAATTGGCCGATTCACGAACCACAACACGTTTCAGCGTGACGGCCCTGTTTTAATATTATTTGAATTTGATTTGTTTTATTTTAATATGTTTTATTATGGTAATATGTTTTATTTTAATTATGGATACAGTGGTTTGGCAGTAATTAATGTTTTGGTGAGACAGTGTCATAATTCATTTTTTTTTCTAATTTTTACTAAAATTTTTGGGGACATCAACTTGTCAATCGGCTGAGGGGCCGAGGCTTGAAGGGTTAAAGGGCGGGTTGGTAGCAGTGTGGGAGATTGGGGGTTTGGCGGAAGGATTGTGAGGCGTCGTGGGGGAGGGGGCGCTTAGGTGATGGTTTGGCGGGGGAGAAGGTTCGGGAGGAGGGGGGAGCGAAGGGGGGTGTTAGGGGGAAGGGGATTGTTGAAGGGTTTGCGGGGGCGGGGATTGGGGGAGGGTTTGGGGGTGGTGAGGGTGGTTGGTGGTGGGTTTCGGGGGCTGGTGGTCTGGAAGGTTGGAGCGTAAAAGTTTGGCGCGGGGTGGGGGGGGGGTTGTCTGCTTGCCGGGAAGGTCTTGGGGTGACACAACCCTTTTTTTAAATGGTTATCGAGGACGTAAAATACAAAAAAAGCTTAAATACACCTAAAACAGTTTTTTCACCCCAAGACTTTCCGGGCAAGTAACCAAGGATTAATTATATTAAATATGAAATTGATAATTTCATATATAAAATCGATGAACGCCCTCTCTCAGCCGGCGACAATTGTAACTAAAAATTTACTGGTGAATAAGTGACTTGTATTTTTCGAGAAACGGTGCACGAGACGCACAGTGCGCTGTCTCGGTGGGAAGTGAAGAAAGTTTGGGAGGCGTAGTATTAGATTTGATTTAGCTGTGACAGGGCGCAATTATGTTGATGTTGGTTTGATCGCACGAAGGTGCGCCCGAACCGTGATTGACCGGCATGTTTGCATATGTGACAAACTGTACCTATGGCCTTGGAGGGCAGTGAGAATAGCAAGTAAACCGAACTTTGCTGTTATATTTATTGCAATGTTATTTTGAAATAAAAATAATCATCAGAAAAATAAAACAAATGAATTGGGTAAAGTGCTCCAAGGACTATTCTATAAAGTGATAAATTCTCCTAATATCCACCGAAGAGATTCAATAGTCTGTTATTCATCCAAAATTGCAAATGCAGTTGGATATGTTATAATAATAAAAGTTTATAACACAAACAAGCAAAAATATAAAAGAAACACATAATCAAAAAATACCAAAGTAATCAATCGCCTAAAAGTAGGGTAGAACAAGGCGAATCGGATCAATAAATGTTGGAGGGCTATAAAAAATACTTTTTCGTTACAATGTAATTTTGAATATAAACGTTTCTATTAAAATTTATTTGGGTATCAAACAAGCAGACTAAAACTTTCAATTTAACATAAATATTTTTACCCAGAGACAACAAATAAAGAATGACAAGTATTCGAATCGCCCTAACTTACTGGTCAAATCGGATCAGTATTCAGTATTGAGTATTCAATTTATTCATTCAGAATATACAATAAAAGCATGAATTATCAATTCAAAGCTAATAATCGCATCTAATATTAGAATTAGTCAGTTGCTAGTAATATATTAATATATGTAGATATAAAACTATTAAAGCAGAAATATTAATTTGACAATAGCGTTGACTAAAGTCGGCTTTACACGGCAGACAAATAAAAAAAATAGAACTGAATCCATGTACATGAGTATACATATAAAATAAATAATAATTATTAGAATATTAATAGTCATCTTAGGCACTCTATACAAAAAATAAAAAAATAATCACACAATAGAAAGTATCAAAACAAAATTGGAAAAAAAACAACGTATGTATATGGTCAGGTATGTTAAATTAAACATTTTTATCTACATATTAAATATTAAATTCATAATATTATTACTAAACAATGAAAACTAAAATGAGGTACCTGAAAGTTAGGTACATGTTATTCACATTTGAAAGAATAAAAAAAATCTCAGAAAAAAGAGATCCTATATATACCTATTACAAAATAGGAAATTTCTTATAGTAGCAATTATAAAATTGTTTATAAAACTATTCAGCATCATGATTATGAGATCAACTATCATTACTGGAACATCAATCGCAGATAATAGATAAAATCTAATCGAATCTAATCGTAACATAAGCTACAAACATATTCTGTCTTCTGTTGGAGGATGAACAAATTTTTCCGAACAACAAATTCAAAATCACTCTCTTGAGGATGATCAGCTTTTCTTGGTCTTTATTCCGGGGTCGCCTTACCCCTTTTCCTTAATATTTTTTTGCCTACTGTCTTCTTAAATATATATTTTAGATCTTTCCTGACACAACCGTGGCACTCTAGCGTGACTCCCAAAGTGAGCTCGCCTTAACACAGGGGTGCCTAGCAAGGCGGGCTCGGCTGCTCTTTGCTTAGCATAATAGAAAGATTATCATTTGCGTTATGTAACCTGGGCTGAGACAGATGTATCATGCGTATATAACTTTAAAAGCATACGACGGCAATGTCTAAATTGTCATTTTATTTTCTGTTGTGCTCATGAATTTGAATGTATATGTAAAGAAATAAAATAAAAATTCATCATTTATCATATTCTATCCACCCGCGATAATGTAACTCTTCTCTGTATGCTCTGTAAGGCACACCATAAATCTCGCTTGACGCATAGCCATGTTTTAGTTGACTTTATTAGCGGCCTCTATCATTTTCTTTGGACAGCATTGTCGTTGGTCAGTTTTCTTTTGTACGTGTCTACAAAAAAAGGTAATAAGTGGCCACAAACACGAAATTAAACAATACGAGATATTTATCCAATTGGCCCCGAATATAATGATCCGATTCGCCTTATAACTATGATATCGGGAAAAAATATTTTAAATAAATATTCTCTCAAAATATGCAGATCAAGTACTAAGCTAGAGTTTTTGTCAAATTAATCTAGTAACCTAGTACAGTGTTTTTCAACCTTTTATTAGATCGCTACCCCCGTCTTTGACAACGAACCCCCCTTATTGACAACGAAAATATAACTCTTACGTGAGCCCTCTTACGCTGTAACTTAGTTCTCTCGACCGATATAGTCACCGAAACGTCGTTTGCTACAAATTTCACGCGGTAAATTCGTTTATATCCTATTTATAATGTCAAACAACCACGATAGTCTGAGACAACATAAAGTTTTTCGAAAGAAATAGCAAAAAACACTTAATAAATATGTTTCTCTTCCAAAGCTGTAAATGTTTGCATATTATATAATACAGATTTTGTAATATTTTCGATTTTTTATTTTTAGATAGCCAGCGATCCCCCAGGGTTCTCTTTGCGACCCCCCAGGGGGTCGTGTACATCAAGTAAGTTGCATCAAGTGAGGGTAGTTAGTTTCGTTTTTTTTTATGTACGGGATGTGTCTGAGATGCAAAATCAAAGTTTTCGACCTCAGCAGCCCTCCGGAACACTTTTGAATACGCCTAATTTTGCAATTTTTTTGCACTTGTCGGTTCCTTCCCATTTTGGCAATGAAGAAACTCGTTTTTGAAAAAGATCATTCTATGCATTTCTAAACTATGAGATCAAAATGGCCCTAATAGTTTCCGATATACATCTTTTAAAAATATGGCCCAATCTCCAAACTTGAAAATTTTATGTTAACCGCCCTTACCTATACGAACTTACGTGATACGTCTGCTTTATTATCAAATATAATATATATATATATATCCTATACTATTATAAATGCGAATGTTTGTATGTATGTCTGGATGTTTGTTACTCTTTCACGCAAAAACTACTGAATGGACTTTGATGAAACTTTACAATAATATAGCTTACACATCAGAATAACACATAGGCTATAATTTATAAAGATATAGTGTGAATTATCTACAATATAACGATAACTGTCAAGTAAGTAGGAAAAATCTAAGAAATTGATATTCGAAATTTAAATTCTAAGCGTCAACATATATTTTGAAAATTTTCTCAACAATCCTACTTCCTACTAATAATATAAACGCGAAAGTTTGTAACGATTGCGCGACGTTACTATGGCGACGATTGCGTGACGTTACTATGGCGATGTCATTGACAGCTGTGTTCATAATGTGTCCGTAATTAATGTTATCATCGTAATTGTAAATTAATTATTACTTACAATAAAACAACGAAAGCGTAATTTGTTTGTGGTTAGTAGGTAATTATAGAAATTACTTCGTTTTTATCTCCATTGCATAGGTAAAAAGCGTGATTTCGTTTCACAATTAGCAGATTAGAATTATTTTTTGACTATTAATTAGTATGTTGCTGTAATTTTCATTGAATAAGCAGGTATTGTATTTTTTAGGAAGAGTAGAAAAAGTCGCCAGCGTACATAGAAAGATCAGAGATTCCCGAGTGCGACAAGGCCTTCTTTCAGACTTTTATGCTTATCATATGATGGTACGACGCAACAATTTTAATTTATTGCTTCGGTGTCGACTTCTCCTACATCAATTTTTGGTGGACATGTACGTCAAAGTGGAGAGTGAGCGCTTAAGGTTTATTGCCTTGAACCAAACGAAACTGCGAGCAGAAAATTATATACATTTACAATGATGCGGATTTAGATCCAAATAACTTGGGTCAAATGGTAATTCTCCCGTCATCATTTGTAAATAGCCCGAGATATCTTCACGAATACACCCAGGATGCGTTCACATACGTGCGTAACTACGGGAGGCCTGATATGTTCATTACAATGACATGTAATCCCGCCTGGCCAGAAATCACTAAAGAGCTCAATTCCAGGTCAAAATTCAACGGACAGACATGACTTAACAGCCAGAGTATTTAAAATAAAAGTTCAAAAATTAGTTGCTCTACTTGCAAAAGGTAAAATATTTGGTGATATCAAGTGCTTCATGTACTCGATCGAGTGGCAGAAAAGAGGCTTGCCTCACGTGCACTTACTGCTGTGGTTGATGGATAAATTACGCCCTAACCAAATTGATGAAGTCATAAATGCAGAGATACCCAACGCCGAAACTGATCGAAAGCTCTATGAACGCTCTGTGACCATAAATATGATTCACGGTCCCTGTGGTGCACTAAATCCGTCATCACCATGCATGAAGGAAGGCAAATGTACCAAAAAGTATCCAAGGGCGCTTTTAAAACATACTCAAACCAACGACAAGGGCTATCCTCTGTACAGGCGTAGAGCACCAGAAGATGGCGGCTGTACGATAACTCAAAAAATCAGAGGTGGAACACAGGAAGTATTGGTTGACAATAGCTGGATAGTACCATATTCTCCTCTTCTCATCATGATTTTTAATTGCCATATAAATGTAGAGTTCTGCAATACGGTACAGGCTATAAAATATATTTGTAAATATATTAACAAAGGTAGTGATCAGGCTATTTTTAACATACGACAGCAAGGGAATGTTCACATTGACCCGAGAGATGAGGTGCAAACATTTCGAACCGGTCGATATGTTAGTAGTAACGAAGCAGCGTGGCGGATTTTGGGTCTGCCTCTGCATGAGAGACATCCAACAGTCACTCATCTTGCGGTACATCTGTTCAATGGCCAGCGGATTTATTTCACTGAAAACAATTTTAGAGAGAGAATGGCCGCACCACCTAAGACGACACTAACTGCATTCTTCCTGCTTTGCCAAAATGACGCATTTGCAAAAACATTACTTTATGTTGACGTACCCCGCTACTATACTTGGAACGTGTCGTTGAAAGAATGGAAACGTCGTTTACAAGGAACATCTGTCGACGGTTGGCCAGGTGTGAAAGCAGGAGATGCTCTTGGGCGCATTTACACAGTGCACGTTAGTAACTTCGAATGTTACTGTTTGCGAATGCTGCTAAATGTAATACAGGGCCCCACTAACTTCTCGGATCTAAAAACAGTTGACGGCCAAGAACTTGAAACTTTTCGACAAGCGTGTGAGAAGTTGGGGTTGTTGACAGATGACAACCACTGGGATGCCACAATGGAAGAGGCCGTGCTGTGTCGCTCTCCTTCGCAAATAAGGGAGCTATTTGCAATATTGATATGCACTTGCGGTTTATCAAATCCTCTTCAACTATGGGATAAGTATAAAACTTCATTATCAGAAGATATCTTGCACAGATTTGAAAGGATGGATCAAGTCAACAATAATCTTTGTTTGAATGAAGCACTGAGACTTATAGAGGACAAAATAATATCAATTTCCGGAAAGAAATTGTCCGACTTCGGTATGCCCATACCACAGCGTCGAGGAGAGCTGTCGACCGATGTCATCAAAGAGCTAAGGTACGATACCGCTTTATTAGATGCTCAGGTAAGCGAAACTGAGCCACGCCTGCTACCCGAGCAAAAAGACATTTATAACAAAATATTACGAGTTGAGTTTGGTGAAGGCGGCCTTTTTTTTCTTGATGCCCCGGGGGGTACGGGAAAAACATTTTTGCTTAATTTGCTTCTAGCAAAAATTCGTAAAGACCGTAATGTTGCATTAGCAGTGGCTTCCTCTGGGATCGCTGCTACATTACTGAGCGGTGGACGGACGGCACACTCGGTTTTTAAATTACCTCTTAATCTGGCAAGGGAAGAAACCCCAACGTGCAACATCAGTAAGAACAGTGCCCGCGGCGACCTGTTGCAACAATGTAAGCTGATCGTGTGGGACGAGCGCACAATGTCACGCAAACGCGCCATCGAGGCGCTTGATCTCTGTATACAAGACATTCAACGCAATAAAAAGTTGATGGGTGGTGTGGTAGTGTTATTGGCAGGGGATTTCAGACAGACTTTACCTGTTATCGAGAGAGGTACTGCAGCAGACGAGATTAATGCATGTCTGAAAGCATCATATCTGTGGACTAAAGTTGAAAAGCTTTATCTTACCACTAACATGCGAGTCCAGTTATTCAGCGATGTCGAGTCAGGAACATTTGCTCAAAAACTCATAGAAATTGGTGAAGGCCACCTACACACCGACCAAGAAGGTATGGTTCTTTTCACACACCACTTTTGCCATGTCGTGGAGTCGGAAGACGAACTCATTAATCAAGTTTTTCCAAATCTGCAACAATATATTCTTGACGAAAATTGGTTGTGTGAAAGAACCATACTGGCACCAACAAATGAGACTGTTGCGAAAATAAATAAAAAATATTGGACGAAATAACCAGCGAAACATCAGTGTATAACTGCATCGACACAGTTATATCATCCGATGACACTACGACTTACCCCGTGGAGTTCCTAAACTCTTTGGAGTTATCTGGGGTGCCATCACATAAGTTGGAATTAAAAGTAGGTGTACCCGTTTTGTTAATGCGTAACTTGGACGCGTCAAGATTATGCAACGGTACTCGGTTGCGAGTCACCGAACTAGGAAGGCATATTGTGAAGGCCACAATCTTAACTGGAGAAGCCAAGGGAAACAATGTTCTTAAGTCACGTATCCCAATTATACCCAATAACTTACCATTTAATTTTAAACGCCTGCAGTTCCCATTAAAAGTTGCATTTTCAATGACTATCAACAAATCGCAAGGTCAAACCTTAAAGGTAGCAGGTATACATTTGGGCACGCCGTGTTTTTCCCACGGCCAGCTATATGTGGCTTGCTCACGCGTTTCTAAATCGCAAAATCTGCATGTTTATGCTGACCTAAATAAATCGTTAAACATAGTTTATAGGAGTATATTGCAGTAGCTACCTATAACTTTTGCATTATCATCAATCATCATATACATCCGTACCTATGTATCCTTACAAACTATAGGGTATAATACCTATTAGTGAGATCATCATAAAAAATACTTAGTTCCAATTTACATACATTTCACAATATAGTTATTCGAAGATACATATATATAGTTGTTCGAACAATATAGTTGTTCGAACACATATATATAACTAGAGAACGGATGGACCGATTTTCATGATTTTTAATTTGTTGGATTTGTCTCCGCCCCGAATAGCAAAATAATATAAAACATTGAAAAATTAACGAAAATATAAAATACTTTAAAGCATCATTATCACAATTTTTCATCACCACGCGGGTGAAATCGCGTTTGTTATAACTCGAGAACGGATAGACCGATTTTCATGGTTTTTGTTTTTTTGTATTTGTCTCCGTCCCGAATAGCATAATAACTACTAAAACATTGGAAAATTACCGAAAAAATAAAATAAAAGAAAAACATTTACCATACATATTATTTCCAAAAAAAAAATTTTCCGAAAAAATTTAATAAAAGAAAAAACATTTTCTCAAACATTTTATTTTTGAGGAAAAAAAAAATCCAATACATATTTGTTTTATATATGTATATCTATATATATAAAACAAAGTCGGGTTTGTTCGGACACTTATAACTCGAGAACGGTTGGACCGATTTTTATGGTTTTTGATTTGTTGTATTTGTCTCCGTCCCGAATAGCAGAATAACTTAAAAAGAAAAATTGGAAAGTTGGTGAAAAATTAAAATAAAAGAAAAACATTTTCTCATACAAAATGTAAATCCGTGTTTTCCCATGGTAAGTTATACGTGGCATGTTCACGTGTCGGCAAATCATCCGCTTTATCTGTTCTTGCGCCTGATAAAAAAACTAAAAATGTCGTATATCACAAGGTTCTTCAATGAAGAGAATTAAACCGAGTGCATTCCATGCTGCACAATAGTTTAATTCAATTATGTCTTGCTGACACGCGATTGGTATATTTAATTTTTGTACTTTTATATTTCTTTATGTGTTATTATCTTAATAAAGTAGTGAACTTAATATTTATTTTGTATTAATTGGATTACTTTAATAAAATCATAAATTGAGTTCAGCTAATCTGTAACACGACATTAATTGACTGTTAGGCGGTAACGAAGTTCGCCGGGTCAGCTAGTATATATATAAAACATATTTTTTTTTATATATATAAATTTATTTAAAACCGCTATATAAAAAAGCTTATATGCACCGCTATAGGTACATATTGTCTGGTATATTTTAAACAAGTATTGTTATTGAGAAATCTAAAGAAAAAAAACAGGATTTACCTACTTTTTAAATAATAACGCAATAGTAGGGCAGTTTTCATGTTTCATCATATACAATGTGTCACCGAGTTGACATGAACTATTTTTTTTGTAAAATTGCTCTAGAATAATACGAATGGAATAGAAAAACAATCTCGCCCGCTGCGCCTACTTGTATAACTCAATAAACGTTGGCAAATACTAGACAAATTGGTTTTAAAATGCAATTTGAAAGTGTCGCCTCCCGGAGAGGACGCTGGAGGAGGTTATACCGTGTGCGTCGCACCCCGCCAACAATGCCTCGCCTAGATCTGAAGGCACAGAATATCAACGCTCAATATCAATACTAGATATAACGTGGATCTAATCAAAGTAGAATTGTCTCGGGAGGCTTTTCCTTGAAATAAGGTTTTATATTATAAATGTTTTTTTCTTAAACACATTCATTGTGCAAATGTGTTAGGTGCAGTATTGGAGAGAATATCTTCCATAAATTTCAATTATATATATTTACATGTGCATTCATTGACAATCAGTCTAACCTGCAACTTGCAATTTTAAACGGCTCACCGAATATAAACAAGATGTAAGTTTGTTCAACAAATTAAAACATAATAAAATTTAAATATAAGTTACTTGTATATGTTGTTTGTTTATTAAAGAACAATGCCACGTGTTCGTAGACGAGGAGGAAATATTGGTCGACGTACACAGGAATCTCAGATAGTCCACACCCGTCGCGTCGGTTTAATATAACGCAGAAGATCAATTGATGGAAAATGAAAATTTAAAAAACCAGTTTGCAAACACACGTGCAAATGAAAGTCAAGAGCAATGCAACGAACGCCTTCGAGCTAATGCATTGAGACAAAGACAGGCACAACCCGGTGACTCCGTAACGTCCCTTGCGGGACCAACGGCCGACTCCCCCAATTTCCAGGTTATATTTTTTATATGTCAAATTTTAATGCGATCATTTTAAAGTATTTTTTTAATGATCCGTATAGTGGTTTACAAGTTATGATCGTTTGTATCAAGGTCATCGACTCGCGCCGATTTTACGCGCGAAAATGTCGCGCGCAAAAGTGATAGCTGAATTTTTACTTCGCGAGAGGAGGGGTTTTAACGACCCACCGGCACACACAGAGCACATTGAGGACTGCGCCTGCAAGTACATAGCGCATTGAAACATGCTCTACTTCTCCGCCTTGCGTTTGAATATGAGTTGGACATCGACTATTCGCCACAATCACAAATTGTCATCTGGATAAAGAATGCCAACATTGCCATTCATTCAAATACAAAGAGGAATCGGTTTATGCTGCGCGTCTGGAAAAGCTGTACTGCCGGTATTTAATTCGCCGCCAGAACCATTGAAAATACTGTTGGCTGGAGCCACACCTCAAAGAAAATTGTTTTTGCATAAAAGTCGTAAATTAAACAGTTACTTCCAAATTACATTTGGAGCAACAAAAATCATTCAGAATGAGGATGGTCGCTATCTTAAATCGACGTTTAAGTCAGGGCTTAGTATACCATCAAATGGGTTCTTTAATATCAATGCCTGACGCAGATTCAAAATTCTTTCAAATCTACTTCATGGGCGACGAGCAGTAACAAATAAACTGCGATTAAAAGTTGGTTCACCAATCATTTTGCTTGTGACATTAAATGTGCCTAAGCTATGTAATGGCTCGTGATTGGTCATAAAAAAATCATAGGAAATGTTCTTGAAGCTACCATTTTGAACGGTACCTATGTTTCAAGGTGTAGATCCCAATGATCCCTTCAGACTCGCTCATTCCATTCAGACGCCTGCAATTTTCAATTCGCTTGGCATTCGCAATGACTATTAATATTTCACAAGGGCAAACAATGTCCATTTTTGGGTCGGATCAAGAAAATTCGCGCTTCTAATATTGCTAATTATATGCTGCGTACTCTCGCGTTGGCAAACCAGCAAGTTTGTTCATTTGTACGCCTCAGCAACTGACGAAAAACATAATTTATCAACTCGCGTTAAAATAAAAATTAAAAAAACCTTATTTCGTTTAGTATTAGGATTCAACATTTATTTCAATATTTTGCTTTTTTACATTAGTAAAAATATGACTGTCATAGAAATGAATTGAGTTTTATCTTTGCTTGCTGTTACTTTTTCAAAATGAAAATCGACCAAATTTGCATCATATATTATTGGTAAGGCGTCACATTCCTCTGCTACTAGCAGTCCATCTTCGCAGTGGATCCACAGCGTAGAAACGTCTATTTTGAGTAGCCACATCTCACCTCCAGTCGATTGTATATCCATTTTAAGAGTACACGGAGCAACTGAGTTCCCGGCATTCTTCTCCACGCAGTTAATATATATGAAAAAACACAACACTCAGATCTTTACACACATACAAGAACAGAAGTTTTTTTTTGCTTTTACATTATTTTACTTACAACCAATCTCATGAAAAGTACCGCCTCTTGCGCCAAATGTGCCAATGACAAGGACCAAATATCGTCCGGTTATGACACGAGAATTTAACGGTGCAGAACAATACTCACATTTTTGTGTGGCGACGACAAAATGCACATTTTTGGTTTTACTTTGGGCAACAGCAAATCATACAATAACGAAACGAAAAGATTGAATTGTCAAACTCAATGTCAAATGTCGCACTTAGTTTATAGTTTATCGGAGATTTGAATATCGCAAAAACGTTTGCTGAACCTGCTAATAGCAGGCAAGCCAACGTTCGGGCAGGACAATATTCGCCGAATTGTCGGCTGTCAGCCTGTCCGATCGTAGATTTCTCATAATTACGAACGCTACTGGTGATATCTTATGCTACTGGTGATGACTGGGGAACTAATGAGGCCTGGCTGAGTTGGCCACGAAGACCCATTTTGTTTAGGGTTGGTCACACTCACGGGCCAACACCCATCCAGCGGTCTCCACGCATGAAATGCGAGCCCGGGTAGGACTCTGGCCTTAACTTCCCCTAGGAGTCAACCTTCTGGCGCTCCTGGATGGTCTGCGCACCGTGCGGCGTAAGCCAATCAATTGTGCATTCTGACTAACAGTCGGGGGAGTCTGGAAGCAGTACTGTTTTCTATAGAAAACAGTACTGCTTCCAGCAGGTCCTTACGGCGACTGCTCTTGAAACGACCATCAGCTACCCTATTCTGGGTGAACAGCCGGGCAAAGGATGCCGTGGTCAGCGATAGATTCAGCATACACCGTTTCACCGCTTCGTAAGGGAGAGGACCGCGCAAGCGACCTCGAACTCGTAAACAATCGATAGACTGGAGTAATCTGGTCGCAATTGGAAGTAAGGGCGTAAGTGTAAGCCCGCTGGGTAACACTCCTGGCTATCTCGCGGTTAAGCTCTTATGGGTTTGTGGCGGAGCTTGACGGTGGACTGTTTGGTCCTAAGTCTTCTGCGTTCACTTCACGGGAGATAGAACGACCAATCGGTAAAACTTCCTGAGGTGACGGGTTCGCCCGTTGTAGTTGCCAGCTCTTTTTGGTGATGTCTCATGATTTCGAAGTTGAAGCTTCTTAAAAAGTGTTACCGATCATCGATGACACAAGCACAACTGAATTCACTCGCCATTATGGCCACTGAATACGACATGCTAAAATAAATAATTTCCAATATGTCCTAAATGATTTTACCACAGAAAAATTAAGGAGAGTGATTATTTAAATACGTGTCAGATTATACAGTTTTATAAAAATTTAATGTTTGTTTAAGAATACAATATGCTGTTTATCAATGTTTATTTTGTTTAAGAAAATTGAATATTCAAGATTTTTGTTGTTCAAATCGCATTAAGGTATAATTTTCAACGTGCAGAGGAGGACCCAAAATTTCGAAGGCCTAAGGCCCTCTACATGGGTTAACCCGGCACTGCAAGCAGGTTATCGGTTTATCTATACTTATATACTTATATACTTAATATTATAAAGAGGTAAAGTTTGTGACGTTGTAGGAAGTAATCTCTAGATCTACTAGACCGATTTTGAAAATTCTTTTACCAGCAGAAAGCCTCGTTATTTGTGAGTGTCATAGGCTATATATTAATCCGAAAACGAAAAATGAAAAGACTTTTTCGTGGTAGTCGGATTTGCAAAGTAAGTCGGAGAATAAGCGGTCGAACGAAAACTTTTCTAACTAACGCTGCCTTAACGATTAGAGATATATGATTAAGTTCTAGAGAAAAGTTGTAGAGCTTGATAATGCATACAAAAAAGTCAGCGACAGCATATGTCTAACTTTTATATTTAAGTCACAAAAAGTAGTATTTTATATAAAAAAAATAATTTAAATCGTTAGGTCATGTTTATTGCTCATATTATCAACAATTATGAATTCTTATCAAAATAAGTAAATTTATCGTCTTAAGTGTTTAAAACGAAAGACTTTCCCTTTACTGTAGATAATTTCCCTTTTACTGCATAAATAGTTAAAGAAATAATACGCTCACAAATAAGACACTCACAAGAAGACACTCACAAATAACGGTATTATATTCAAATTGGCATGCAAATACATACATACATATGCAGTAAAAATATAACCCTTCTTTTGGCAGTCAGGAAATAAATCATAGCACTCAGTACTAACCGAACCACACTCATAATTTCATCACAGGTAAAAAGTTTTACCGCTCATCGAAGTGGGCACGGGTCAGCTAGTTTGCTAATATTTCTCGTGTCGCTTCTTAGCAGGCAGTACCCCGCATATATTCTTATTCTATGGTATGAGAGGGCCCGCGGCGGATTCACTCTGTATCTGCAAGCGTTGATAGCTACCAGCGGGATGCCAAAATATAAGAGGAAAAAGAGTGCGGAAAAAACGGATAATAATTGCATACGGCCAAAGTTTCTTTTTCATTATATTTGTATAGTGAAATCTCCTATAGGATATCCACTATACAAATATCCACTCAGGAGATCCGCTTCTGGCCAATCCAGTTTCTCTTATCTTGCCCCTATATTTTATAATTGCCTACCACCAAACATTAAAGACATTATTATTTCATATACATTTAAAAATAGTTTAAGTGCCTACCTCTTAAATTGCACAAATGCAGATATTGAACACCTTATTAGATAATTAAATCCTTATAATAAAAACATAATAGTATATGTAGTAATATAAATTGATGATTTCTAAATATAATTTTATTTTTATTTTTGTGAATTTATGTTGTATAATATTAACACACATTACTTATAATTACATATATACATATATCTTAATTTTTATCATGTTTTAAAATAAAATAATAGGTTATTGACAATTTTCATGACATTCTTACGAATTTTTAATTAGGTAATTAAGATATTTCTGTTATATTATGTATGATTTTGTTTATTTATATAAATATAATATTATAGATTTCTTAGGATAATTAAAATAAAATAAATCTTGGAACAGTCGGAAGCCTAATTAGGTTAAGACTTTTGTATATTGAATCTACTCACAATTTGAAATCAATAAATAATTTGTAAGTTTGTAAATTTGTATATAGGCGATCATGCTCTAAATAAGTTTACAAAACGTGTGGTTTGTTTAAATATAGAGAGCTAAGATTAAAAACCTCATCTGTGAAAAATGGCAAATTAACAGGATAGCCAAAAAAAATTTTCTTCATTACAAAACTTTGTGTAGGAGACTCTTGATGGTATTTTTGATATTTTTAAATAAGTATAAGGATTTTGTGTGTTACTTAATGAAAATATTATTTATATTAAAAATATCGTGATATTTTTGAGAAGTATTTTAAAATCTGTTTTTCGAATCGATGGCTTCGGCTAAGTAACGACCAAATTTGGTTGCACACCGTTGACTACTTAAATAACAGTATTGGCGGCTTGCTCCCGGAGCTCACAGTAATATTGTTTTCTAATTCCAACGCATTCTAAAGTTCATACCAAATATCTCATTATTACCATAGTTACAAATAGGGCCGCTGAGAATAATTTCGCGCCTCATTTCGCGGATATTTCTGGTAAAATTCCATTGTCAAACATCATCATTATTTCTTTTTTCGAGAAATCATCCACATTTTTATTAGTTTTTATGAGCTAATATCTAAGTATTTTTGTATGTAAATAAGCAATACGAAATATTACCTTTGATAGAGAATCTAATAAAGATCACGTTAGTATTTACAATTTCTAAATAGGGATCCGTATTTTTCCGTAAGTTATTGTGTTATTCCGTGGCGATATTGCGAGAAATTCCAATAAATTGCCTCTGTCTGCCATGAAATTATGCCGCTACTCGAAGGGTTAAATAGATAGATCTAGGTTGTAGATCTTTCAGATCTTTCAGTTCAATTGGTTTGCCTTGGTTTTGTAGATCCAGTCCAGCCTTGGTTTTGTAGATCTGTTAGGAGTTCGTCTACAACGATGCTCCACAAGAGGGGGAAGACAATCTGTAGGGCGTACAATTTCAAGTATATACTTATTTTACTCAATTTCAAGTATCTGATATGAAATTTCAAGTATCTGTTACATCTTGGTTAATGAAGGGAGGATTAATATAGATTGAGCGTTGAGTATAAATGTCTGAATGGTATGTAAGTATGTAATGGTTATTAAATAAAAAAAATAACGGTTTTATAATATTTATATTCTCATCACATTATTGGTCTTTATTATAGCTTTTAGCATACAATACATATTTAATAGTTCCAGATGTATTGTATTGCGGTGTCAGCAGCCAAGTGATATCATCCACGCAAAGTATAGTCCAAGTCAAATAAGACGGTAGATGCTTCATGCGATGTCCAGAGCTACGTTAAATAATATCAAACTGAGCACAGATCCTGGATGACAATTAAAAAGTAGCAAGTAACCTGCAAAAGAGAGAATGGGCATTTTGAACCCACTTTTCCAATAGCTGCAAAATCATATAACAATGGAAATCTCTTTATGCAGAACATTTATTACTACAATGTCTGATCTCAATTGGGAGCTGTTTCTGAATTATATTTTAATAAATCTGGCTAATTACGTGATATCCACTAGGCCACCCAACAAATTCAGGCATTGTATATTTAATAACTATTTAAACGAAAACGGTCGCAGAATACCCGCAACGATAAACTACATATGCTCTGTAAGTACAAACTATACAACTATATTCCTAAGAATGCTCGACTTTGTCAACAGTAGGGGAATTGTCAATATGGAGGGGAAATACTGTGATATGTTGCTTGAACTCTGAAATGTGTCTCATAATTTCACTCCCGCTCTGTTTTCTAATGTATGTAATATGCTAAGGTCAGCTGATCAACATGGTGTGCCCAGTGATCGTTTATTATAATATATTATGCGCAAAGACACTTTTCATACATAACGCCCAAGATTTTTAATGAGTTACAATTTAATTTGAAGTCGACCACTAATGGAATAAAAACAAACAAACAAATTTCTCCGCTACTTTTGGAATTTGGAAGACATGAGATTGAGGTGCTCATCTCCGTCATTCTCCATTAAACACCTAATATTTACACTGACAAATAAATCTTATCTTTTTATTTGTTGCTACTAGGATAATTATTATCTTTTTATTCTGTTTTATTTATTGACTAGCTACTTGACTATTTTAATTACTGGCTTTTTATTTTATTTTAATTATTTTTTTTTTATTTTTCAAATTATTACCCTGTTATTTTTCTCTACTTACTGATTATCACTGCAATTATAATTTTATTGTATTTTATTATTATAATTATTTTAACAATTTTTTTACTGGATATATTTTGATTTCATTATTACTTTTTTATTTTTCAACATGATTATAATTTAGGTATTAGTTATCGTTAGAATAACTCTTAAAATTTATGCTAAGTATTTATTAGAGTTATTAGATTTACTATATTTCATTTGTTTTTTAATTTTTGTTTTTCTCAGTAATAGTACTTTAATAAGTGTGCGCACAATATAAAATGTAGGTACAAGTGACCTAGTCGAGTCTACCTTGGTTCGGGATTCGGCCTAGTTAGGCAGACTTTGTCAATAATGTTTTTGGAAAATTACTTACGAAAATAAATTTATTCTTATTCTTATTCTTATTCTTATTATATTTATGGGTCTTCCCTACAAGTAATATATTTTAAATAAATAATTGGCATGGGGGTTTTCGTGTAATTAGCCAAATTTAAGAGGATTCCGAAATTCCAAACTCTGAAACGGCCCGTAATTGAGGTAAGTTGGACTAGTCATAATATTTTAGATAAATATATATTTCAAATGGTAAATACGCTATCTTTATTGGAGAGCTGGGCCCAGCGCACATACATTTTACCCATAGTCCTTTTGAAAAGCCAACCTCAAATATTCAGCTAGCTGCTATGAGGAAGTGAAAGGAGAACAGCAAGTGTGTAATCCGCGTCTAACTAGTAGGTAATACAATGTATGTATACACAGACCATTAATCTCCCGCAACAAGCGGGATGTAGCGTAACAATAAGAAAAACATTAAAGCGGCGGATTGACAAATTAGCCGGCGATGCGCGCGGCCATATTTTAAATTCGTCGTTGCAATGTGACATAATGTCGCCGCATCTGTCGCCCTGCCAGCCCCCCGCGGGGCGCCGCCCGCGCGGGTGCTCCGTAGGGCTGTTGAGGGCTGGGGGGCGCGCGCTGCCCACCACGCGCGGCCTAATCGCCGTGCTCGCGTTCTGCGACAACGGCCGCAAATTCGATGACAGCGGGAGCTAAATGATACCAACAATGCTCAAGTGAAGAGGGATTTATTATGTTGTAGTGATGTGTTTGCCCGTTGAGAAGCTGTTTCTTTTCTAGATAGGATCGTAACAGCGGGATGCGAACACCTGTTATTCTTCACTGGCTGGTCTTCTAAATCTCGGCAATTTCTGGTGGTTTCGTTAAAAGTTAGATTTAGAATAAGGTTAAAATATGCCAAAAGACTCTCATCCACAACATCCCCAAATATAACTATGGAGTTTCCAAAAACCCTGGAAAAGTATGACTGCAAAAATAATATTTTATCAATATTTGCTAAACAAGAACGCCGACGACAGAACTTATATTTTAGAAATTCAACAATATGAAGTAGTTTTTAGAGTAGGTACTCTTCTTCTTCTTCTCCGTCGTTCCCTCATTACTGAGGATTGTGGCCACTAGACAACAGTTTGCCTACGAGGCTCCTCCACTTGGGGGGTCGCAGATTGTATTGACCCTTTTGTAACTTCTTTGATGAGGTCGTTCCATCTGGCCGGTGATCTGCCTCTGCTTCTTCTTCCCTCCACTTGACCCCCGGAAAGCATTTTCTCCAGATTCTCTGGATTTCCCCTGGCAAGATGACCGAAGAACTGCAGGACCCTTCTCATGCATACGGTGGAGAGTCTCACTTGGATGCCGAGTTCATCCAGGACAGATTTGTTGGTGCGGCGTGCTGTCCATGGGATTCCTAGCATTTTACGCCAACATCACATCTCCAGTGCATCGATTTTGGTGCGTATCCGAGCCTTTAGGGTCCATGTCTCCGATGCATAGAGAAAGATTGAGAAAACCAGAGCTCGAACCAGCCTGACCTTAGTCCGCTTGTTTATACCCCGATTCTTCCACAGCTTTTCTAGCTTGCTCATGGCCGATCTTGCCATCTGGATTCTGCGTGAGACTTCCTTTTCACAGTTTCCGTCGTTGCATATCATAGAGCCCAGATAGACAAAGTCTTTCCCAGCTTGAAGGTCACTCAGCTCGTTGGTGCGTTGCATGGTTCCAGTCCGGTCCACAAACATGAGTTTGGTCTTGCTGCGGTTCATGTGCAGTCCATACTCCTTGCTTTCGTTCTCCACCCTGCGTAATAGGGTCGCCAACTCATTTTTATCGGCACCTATGATGGTCGTGTCGTCGGCGAATCTTAGGTGGTTGATTCTGAGACCTCCTCTGCGAATTCCACCCTCCCATTCGTATAGGACTTTTCTCATTATATGTTCGCCGATCAAATTGAAGAGTTTCGGTGATAAGATGTACCCTTGCCTGACGCCTCTCTCTGTTTTGAAGGACTTCGAAAGCTCATCGTCCAACTTTACTCTCGAAGCGCCTTCCATGTACAGACTCTGTATGAGGAATATAAGGTGGTTTGGGATCCCCATATCGCGCATAACCTCAAACATCTTCCCCCAGTCCACGCAATCAAAAGCTTTGGCATAGTCGATGAAACAGAGAGCCATTGGAATATTAAACTCCCTGCATTTCTCTATAAGTTGGCGAATGTTGAAGATTTGCTCACGCGTGCCTCGTCCTCTTACGAAACCGGCTTGCTCAATCGAGATTTGTGGGTCTATGAAGCACTCCAGCCTCTTGTTAAGAATGCTGAGGAGAATCTTGCTTGCGTGAGAGATACGCGAGATCGTACGGTAATTATCAGATTTTCGAGTCGAGCCTTTTTAATGCAATGGGACCAAGATGGATTCGGTCCAATCTTCAGGCCACTCTCCGGTCCAATCTTCAGGTACTCTTCTTATAGCACGTAAAAAGAAAAAGTCAATATAAAATCACTAAAAATACTTACTTTATTTTCTAATTTTACCAGTCAGCCAAATCGTTTCCTTGTCATTTGTTTTTTGTCGCAAATTCTTTATTATTTCTCAGAATATAGTACTTCTTTTTGATAAGGTCCATGATAAAAGTAAAAAAATAAATAATTTTATATTTATATATTTCCAATTCGATAAAATAGTTCTATTTTAAATTAAAAAATATACACAAAAAATATAGCTGTATAGATAGCAAATTATTTGTTCTACAACATACCTAAACGTAACTATCGAGGAAGCAAAAACACTATAGATACCCAAAGAAATTGCTGAAGTTACGCCGTTAATGCTATCTGCGCCACCTGCATTTCGCCGACGCATAAGAGTTATGGCGCATAATTACTATTACGTTATGCAATTTAATACCATATATAGTCAATGGTAGAATTTAGGCTATGTTAGGCTGGGAAAATTTTGTTATTGTTTCTTAAATTTGTTATATAAACTACTTAGTTGTAATTTATTTCAATTTATGTATTTTTAGTATTAAAAGATTGGTTACTATTGTTGGAGCCGTTTGGCAAATCTTTATCTATTACCCGGGCGGAGTATGGCTAATACTGCCCGGGCAGTGATTCCCGGGCTTCTGTTTCTATATAACGATATCAACATGTTCCTTACGGTTATTATGCAGTAACCGTGCTTCAACATGCTTCAACATGATTCATGTTCTGAGTTACAACCTTACGTATAAAATGACATGCTGCCATATTAGAAGCAAGACATCTTTTTTGACCATTAGTTTTGTTGGGCCATCATTACAGTTTTGGTGGGCCATAATTTCGGGACGCTTAAAATGATTGAATTTCAAATTTGCGAATCAATTAACCCTTCGAGTAGCGGCATAATTTCATGACAGACCGCGGCAATTTATTGGAATTTCTTGCAATAACGCCGCGCTCGACAAAAAGTACTATAACTATGGAACTACTATAGCAATCATAAAAATAATAACTGTTCAATGATCACATTGAAATATTGTATATAGAATATTGAGGTTTTTTTTGTAAAATAATTAGATAATTATGAATAAATATGAGAAAATCGAAAAAGTGAAATAAAGTCGGCATTCTAACTTGTACTTGTCTTACGAAAAATACGATCCCTTATTTAGAATTGTAAATACTATCATTACCTTTATTGAATTCTCTATTAAAACTAATATTTTGTTTTGCTTATTTACATACAAAAATATTTAGATATTAGCTCATAAAACCAATAAAAATTTTGATGATTTCTCGAAAAAAAAAAAATGTTTGACAATGGATTTTTAACAGAAATATCCGCGAAATGACGCGCAAAATTATGCTAGCAGCCCTCTATGTATCTATGGTAATAATGGTATGGGTTTTAGGATACGTTCGAATTAGGAAATAATATTACTGTGCGCTCCGGGAGCAAGCCGCCAATAATAGTTGCTACGTAGTCAACGGTGTTCTGATGTGCAACCAAATTTGGTCGTTACGTAGCCAAAGGGTTGTAACGATCATATTATTTGAATCCTGATTTTAATTCTATCATAATTTTCATACAATCTGTTAAGTAAATACCTTGGAGCCGAATGGTTTCCTGTAGTTTAAGTTGGATCAGGTCGATTGTTTTGTTGGTCGGCAAAACTCATGGTTCAGCTCCACGAAATAGGGAACTATTTGCAAGGCCCCAGTGAACTGTGCCTGCAGCTGTATCCTGCAGTTGAAGGCGGCTGGGATCTATGTACAGTACGCTGTAAGAAATAGCTCAGGCTGCCGAAGATATTGCTAAGTCTGCGCAACTGGCGAATTACTGAGATAGTCTGGAAATTGTTTCTCATAAAGTGGGATAGGCGTTGATCTGACGTCACCCATCTTTAGAAATGACCCATTGGCTACCCAATCCTAGAGGATTAACATAGGCAAAAGAGCGCCACAGCTCCATGTCCAAAAAAAACGCGCACAACAGGTACAGGTTCTTCTAGGCGACTTCAAACTGCAACCAGACTAGAGGGCGGAGAAATTCTTCCAAATCTGGTACACTGAGAAAAATATTGGATTTCTTGGTACATATTATCATGTTGTTTTTACGGGTTTATGCATAATAGTGATGTTCCAATCGTAATTTTGTTGAATTACAAGGAATTTTGTTGAAACTCCATTACTCGATTATATGTGTCAACATATTCCTTACGGTTATTATGAAAATAATTGTATAATGTAGCTTCAACATGATTCATGTTCCGTCTTACGACCTAACATATGAAATAACATGCTGTCATGGCAAGAACTCGAAATCGCGACGTAATGAAATAACATTAAGTTTTGTTGGGACAGCCTTTCGAAAAGAGACGGCAATAATAAAATATTGAAATACCATACATGTTGCGAGCTACGTAAGTACGTATACATCTACAAATAATGATGATACATACAGACATTAAGTAGGTATGTAAGAACATTATAATATGTACGTTACTTTATTACGATAGTACACATTTCCATTCTGTAGTATGATTACTGGAATGCCACAACATGGTAAATACCGTCAAGCCAACACGTGACGGTATTAATCCCTGTTAATACATGCGTATTTCCGTGTATTACATCTTAGTATAGGATGGGTAGTATAGGGTGGGGGTGGGGGGGGGGTCTTATCCCGCCTTATCCCGAGTGATTTAATTTTGAAGAAGATAGTCTTAGTTAGTAGTAGTTAGTTAGTAGAAAATATTCTTCTTCTTCCGATATTAGTCTTCTTCCGTGGGTTTTAATCCCGCCGTATCTAGTGCTTTAATAGATACTCAAGTGCTTAGGAAGCAAAAGGGGTTTGGAGGGGGTGTTTGGGAGGGGGGTTTGTGGGGCTTTGGCGCGTTGGGGCGCGGGGAGGGGGTTGGTTATGTGGGTAGTAGAAGGGGTCGGGGGAGGGGGCGGTTAGGGGGGTAGTAGAGGGGCGCTGGGGGAGGGTGTTGGGGGGGAGGGGGGGTTGGGGGCAGGCGTTGGGGGTTGTCGTTGGGGTGCTGGCTGGGGGAAGGCCATCGGGGGGAGGGGTTTGGGGTGTTGACCCGCCAGGGAGGGGGTTTGCTTGCCGGGAAAGTCTTAGGGAGACACAACCTTTTTTTTTATTTATGTGCATTTTCAGCTCGACGCCAATGTATCACGCGACATATTTTGGATAAGTTTTGATAAGGATAGCTCTGTCTCTGTCGCGTCGGAGCTATTTCCTCTTCAATTTTATGGCCGATCGGATTGACCCGGATCCATTGCTATCTCGTCGCGTGATTTTTTTAAAATTCGCCGAATCAACGGGGGACTCCCACGATAATCCCGCAAACAAACCCTACCACAATTAAAACGAGACCAATGCGTGTTTACGCTGAGCAAGCGCGCCTGACAACGCTCTTACAAACCCTACAGAGAAGTAGGAGCACACAGAAGGATACGTAAAAAAATCGATTGGGTCATCCCAAGACTTTTCCGGCAAGTAGACAACCCCCCCCCCCCCCCCCCCCCCCCCCCCCTTCGTTAAATCCCCGCTTGATAGCTCGTTCTAAGTTTCGCCGCGACAGGGCTGCTGTATCCAGGGTTGGCTTCCAACGGGGACTCCTCAACGATCAACAGCACAAACACGAAATTCTGTAATTCCTTAACTTGTAATCCGGCAGTTATAACAGAGCATTTTATTTATTAAACCTTTAAAGCAAATTATTACAAACAAGCTTTTAAGCTTGTTTTTATTAATGTGTTTTTAATATTAATTATTCTTATATTATTCAGGAGCTTTACAGCTGAATCCGATTCGTCGTTGAATATAAAATCTAGAATGTACAAGTCCATAATAACTGGCTTACATAAAAAACTAATGCTGACATAAAAAAACACATGTGTAGGAGCCTACGGCCCTACATACTCACAACAAAAAAGTCAATTTCACAGAACAGAAAACTGCAGACTCGCTCAAACTTGCACGCGCAGCTGCAGTTAATTTCCAGCTAAATTTGGCAAATATTGCCCAGGTTAGCGACACATGCGTCGCCCCACTCGTAGCTATTGCATCACCGATCACCCTATAAAACGCAGTACATTTCATTCGATCATCATCATTCCTTTGGCAGACAGTCGTCACGTGCTACATCATTCCTTTGGCAGACAGTTGCCCCTCTACATCATTACTTCGGCAGACAGTTACCGCGCTCTACACATCGTCCCCTCAGTGGACAGATATCTCGACTACACACTTCGCTCCTCGACTACACACGCACCACCACGGCTTCACCTCGCGCCCACACTACAACACAACGGCGAACACAACTCAAGGCGTTAAGAACTGGCGACTTCGACTCACTTCTCTTCAATCTTCTCAATAAACTCTTCTACACGGACATCTACGACTCTCATTAACGGAGCAACATTCATGCTGAGAACCACCCTTCGCTCGCAAGCAATTGGAGTCTAGTGAAGGGTGGCCATTCTCACATTGGTGACCCACGACGTTTGATACGAACACGCCTACGCTGTTGACCCCGCCGTTCGACCAGGACACGCATCACCATTCTCACATTGGTGAACCCGACTTTGGACATAACGCACCTTCGCATCACACTGATAACACCGACTAAAAACTTCAACGCGCACCTTCAACAACTCGCCTACGCCTTCACGCCTAAACCTTCACGTCGGAATCCTTCAAACTACAGCCCCGACACTGAAAAGGACACGCCGTTCACTCTCCTTCAACTTCAAAAGCCGCTGAACACGCCTTCCTCAAACCTCCGCACACAAAGCGACTTCGCACTATAAAATCGAAATGGGCGGACAACTGAGCAAGGACGAGGCAGTCATCGAAATCGAAGAAGAAATCGCCCGACCCCACATACAACAGATACAAGCAGTATAACCAGCACAAGACCAAAGGAATGATCCTTGCTACGCATGACCACCAACTACAATACGCATTCTCAACATCGGTCATGCCTAGCAAGTAAAACAATAAAACGCATAACGACTCAGCGAAACACGACACCACACAAGCCTCTCAGCGCAAATAAACAGCCAAACGACGACGACCGGTGCCACTACAAAACGACAACGACGCAAAAGCAGACGAAATTCCTGCTCGATTAATAAAAATGCAGACATTGCATCAACCGCGGAAGCAAATTTCCCGCAACGCATTCGCAAGTACTTCTACCAGTAAGCAGTAAGCAAGTACTCACGCGACTTATTTAAAAATATACTCGGCACCTACAATCAACGAACACACAACCTCGGTCATGGCTAAACGACATTATCAGCACGCGCAATTACCAACGCCACATTCATACAGCACTTATCTCGGATCAAAACAACGAACGCTAACGAATTTTATAAAAACAACGATGTGCGGCCCTGGGGACTTGTACAGGCGAAACCGTCATTGATACACTCTCAGGTAAAATCCTACGAAAGGAAGTCGTCACAATCGCTTCACACTCTTCACCGGACAGCAGTAAGACGTTTTCTGCAGCTTAATGACCTGCAGGCGCAACATCCGGGAGAATGGCACCTAGGTCCAGTATAGACTAACAGCTGACCAAGGACACTATCGGCCTAAATGCCTTCTCAATCACAATTTCAATCGATAAACACACTACGAAACGGAAACAACCACGCAGCGGAAGAATATCAACATCGAAAACGCAAAACGGATGGAACTCACACTCCACAGCATTCATACCCGATCACAAAAAATCAAACGCTACAACCAACCTCAAAAAAACAACAATGGACTACGCTAATCAGCACGCTGAAGCCGACTCACCCACAAAAATTACAAAACGCCGAGAATAGACGGTATAGCGAAACCACTCATTCAAAGCGTAAAATCGGCGATATTATCCCACTTGCAACAACAGAAGCGATTCCCACACAACACGCATGGATACGACGTCATAGTCGAAGCAATTTGGAAGTCGACCGAATGGTTTAGCGACTCACTGACTAAAACCACCGAACTGTACGACCTCATTCGCAGAAGCAAGGCGCCGCACTCCAAAACAGCTACTATCGGGAATCTTTAACTTCAAGACCGGAAGTCCACACGAATGCGCAACAAACAAACAATGGACTTCAGACGTCACGCGCGCGAAATTACTCAGATTGCATTCTTATCGCGCTAAATTATTATTAATTCATATGCTCCACATTTTTTTAAGCCGCGCGAATCATTTTTATCGTTCGGCGCGTAACATATTGCATTGTATTCACTCGTTTCACGTCCAGCGAATTTTATTATGTCAGCGTTTATACTAACCATTGTCCATTGTATTCATTTATTTTTCCTTATTGTCAACATTTTATAACAGCGCCAGTTTTTAACACATTGTAACGAAATGCCTTCGCCACTCATAACAACATACGGTTCTCAAACTGTCAAACACTCGCATAAAAACATACGATTCCCAAACTTTCGCGAACACAACTTCACACACACTTTTAATTGTCACACTTACACTTTTTTGTCACTTTGTCGTGAAGACCTTCCATATTGTCATACGCAAGCCCTTCACTAGGGGGGAGCCATGTAGGAGCCTACGGCCCTACATACCCACAACAAAAAAGTCAATTTCACAGAACAGAAAACTGCAGACTCGCTCAAACTTGCACGCGCAGCTGCAGTTAATTTCCAGCTAAATTTGGCAAATATTGCCCAGGTTAGCGACACATGCGTCGCCCCACTCGTAGCTATTGCATCACCGATCACCCTATAAAACGCAGTACATTTCATTCGATCATCATCATTCCTTTGGCAGACAGTCGTCACGTGCTACATCATTCCTTTGGCAGACAGTTGCCCCTCTACATCATTACTTCGGCAGACAGTTACCGCGCTCTACACATCGTCCCCTCAGTGGACAGATATCTCGACTACACACTTCGCTCCTCGACTACACACGCACCACCACGGCTTCACCTCGCGCCCACACTACAACACAACGGCGAACACAACTCAAGGCGTTAAGAACTGGCGACTTCGACTCACTTCTCTTCAATCTCCTCAATAAACTCTTCTACACGGACATCTACGACTCTCATTAACGGAGCAATATTCATGCTGAGAACCACCCTTCGCTCGCAAGCAATTGGAGTCTAGTGAAGGGTGGCCATTCTCACACATGTAATTAAATTTACTATTTCTAGTACATATTACTTACCTAACTCCAACGCGAATGGACACGCCTGGTATATCCTGAAATCCTATCACGAAATCCTTTCACGAAATGACAACAAAGAAAAACTTAACGAATATTCTAGGCTAAATGTGGTCCGCTTCTTGGAGCCATGCTTCAATTTGAGCAAGCGTCAGTATTCTGTCCATAGTTTTCCTGGATATAAAAAATCCTAATATACACCCTTTTTGCGTAGTTAACGTCTACAGACCTAGAAATCGTAATAAATAAATAAAAACAATGATTTGCATAGAGTAAAGAGCGAAAAAATTACATTTAAAAAATACCTAATTAACAGGTCGCGGGGGGTTATATATAAGTAGGCCTTGGAGTTTAACCAAATTCAAATTTCTTCATTAAATATATAATCAAATTGAATTTGGTTAATTACAAATCCATCCTAACTAGGCCTCGCCTGTACTAAGGTAGGCTTAATCGATTATATTTATACGTATTGGTGTTTACTTATGAGGTATCAATTGCTTATCATTGTATGCAAGGAATAATTGTATGCAATGACTACACGTTCGCACGTCACCAATCAATCTGAGAGATGAACGCGTTTAATGAGCTTTAAGTACACGGCAGAACCAAGATCCGGGCTAATGAGAATTCCTAGAAAATGTTTTTTCCCATTAAAATTCAATTCCAATAACTTTATTGTATTTCATCCCTTTCATTTAATAAATATATACCTGAGTAAATCATGCATTACATCAAGAACAGTCCTTGCGGTCGAAAATTCAGTCCGTATTGCGTGAGAGTTCGTGATTTCTCGCTTTGTTTTGCAAGTGTCGTGTACTTCGGGAAGCATCATCAGGACGTGCACCAGCGTCTGTGGTATCTACCCATCAGCATATCAGCTAAAAAATACCAATAAAAAGCGAGGTTTCAAAGTACTCATTTTATTTTATTTTATTTTCTTAAGGTTAACTTACAGCCAATAATTTTGTAGTGAACAAAAATAGGAAGCTTAGAGCCATTTACAAGTTACCACTGATAATGATAATAATAATAACGTGAATTAGAATTCCTGGTTTTATCCCCGCTTGGCTATCCAGCTCTTTACCAGATCTTACTAAAAATACAGGCCAGCACCTGACTTTCATATCCACCAGAGAGTAGTATTTGTAGATTGTGGTTTAGGGGCGCGAAGTTACGAGGCCGACCCCTGTTCGCCGATGCTTGAAATTAGTTCACGGCGCGTCCCTGGGGTAGCTTGTGTGGAATGACGTAAGGGTCGGAAGGGGTCGAGGAGTGGGGGGCGAAGAGGCAAAGGGGGCGAAGGCTTAAGGGTCGAAGGGAAAGGTCGTTTAAGCGTGCGAAATGTGTGTGACAT
The DNA here is from genome assembly GCA_944548615.1 of Micropterix aruncella. Classification (NCBI taxonomy): domain Eukaryota; kingdom Metazoa; phylum Arthropoda; class Insecta; order Lepidoptera; family Micropterigidae; genus Micropterix; species Micropterix aruncella. The sequence continues at coordinate 22,196,501 of OX155969.1, read as the reverse complement.
ATCGAGCCTGAGCACACGACAGGCATGGATGTCTTGTAGTTCAAACTGTGGTGTATTTGTCGACTCAGAAAAGGCTTTCGATTTTGTTGAGGTTTGGGGGTAGTGCAGACAAGGCGACACCCTTTTTACTTATCTTTTGATAAATCTCTTAGAACAGGGATTTTTAAAGTCGTTAAGGGTTGAAGGCGAAGCGGGCAAACGAACTCGACGCTCACTGGAGCCGCTCTCGCTTTGGCTGTCGGTATATGAGCCAGTTTTGTGATCAGTTGTACTGTAACCAGTCGGAGATAATGGGCCCTTGCTGAATTGGCCACGAGGACCCATTTGTTCTGGTTCGGTCACACTCACGGGTCAACCACCCATCCGGCGGCCTCCACGCATGAAGCGCCAGCTCAGGTAGGACTCTGGCCTTAGGGCTAGTTTCGCCTAGGAGTCAATCTGCTGGCGCTCCTGGACGGTCTGCGCACCGTGCGGCGTAACTCAATCAATTGTGCATTCTGACTAACAGTCGAGGGAGTCTGGAATCAGTACGGTTTCCTATAGAGCGGGGGTTACGGCGACTACTCTTGAAACGACCATCGGCTACCCGATTCCGGGTAAACAGCCGGACGTAACCAGTCAAGAGACCGGAGTAATCTGGTCGCAACTGGATGTAAGGGCGTGAGTGTCAGCCCGCTGGGTAACATACCTGTCTATCTCGCGGATAAGGCGTTGGCCTCTTACGGGCATGTGGCGGAGCTTGACGGTCGACTGTTTCTGCGCTCACCTTACGGGAGTCTTCTGTGCTCACCTCACGGGAGATAGAACGATCATATTTCGTCAAAACTTCCTGAGGTGACCGGGTTCAACCGTTGTAGTTGACAGCTCTAGTTGTAACCAGTCGAGAGACCGGAGTAATCTGGTTGCAACTGGAAGTAAGTGCGCAAGTGTCGGCCCGCTGCTTGTTTAACCTGGCTATCTCGCGGTACGGCGTTGGCTTCTTACGGGCGTCTGGCGTAACTAGACGTACTGTTTTCGTCCCAAGTCTTCTACGCTCACCTCACGGGGAAAGAACGATCTAATATCGTTAAAACTTTCTGAGGTGACGGGTTCGCCCGTTGTAGTTATCAGCTCTAGTAGGTATTGAGTTTTTATATCGAATAGTATTTATTTAGTACTTTGCTTTAAAAAATGTCTCAATGAAGTCAATTGAATTATTAAGCTTTTTTTATATTCATGAATTTTACCATTTCTGACAATTTATAAGAATTTTTTGTTCCTTATTCAACAGAAATATAATCCTTATCATTTTACTTTGATTTTTTTCGTAAAATTTACTATGGCGAATTTGCCTTGCGTTCGACGTGTATACTCGTCATCGCGTCATTTCAATTACGCACCCCTTGAAGGACTTTTAAGAATAAATTTCGCAGTTAACAGACTGGTTAACTGCGTTCACTTACCGCTTACAACTTTCATTGGTTGTGCACGGTACACAGGCACCTGTGTTCCGTAATGCGGCGACACAATCTCAGAATATTTATACACAACCGTGTCCACGATGACTGGCGGTACATAAATGTAAAGTAATGAATATTCGCCGCAGCTTCTCATTTCGGATATGAGCCGCCCATGCGCATGGCGTCGTCACGTCCGCGATTGGCTTGTAATGATGTGCCAGCATCCGTTCTCTCCGCGCTACCGACGTGTCTGCGGTTTCGTACCAATTTTATACCGGCCGTACCGTACCACCGTCTATCCATCTACTATCTACCTATCTATACATACCCACCGTAAAGTACAGTCATATATGTATAGGTAGATAGATGGCCGCCTTGCCAGATTGCACCTACAATTTACATCTTGCTTCGCTCTCTGCTCCGGCTTCGAAACACCCATGGAGAGAAATGACCCAATATGGACAGTGGCGGAGAGTTTACTTTTTATTTTTTTAAATTTGCAAATACCCATATCAGATGGCTTAGTCTCACATACGTCCATCCAGATAAAAGTCCTCAATTTCTTTACACTCGCAAGACCTTTAATTGGTACTGTTTTTATAAGATTTATTGATGAGACTGGACACTTTGTAGTTACAAAATTTCGTGTAAATTATGGTTCGTTAAACTGCTTATAAAATATAATATAAAATTGTGTATAAAACTATATTAAAAGACCTTGTAAGGGAAACAGTACTTTTTTATTTATTTAGTAACACATCTAGTAAACAATTAATGTCATATTCGTAAGTAAGATGTTAGCAAGAAATTGATGCGACATTATTTTTAATGTTTGACACAGTCGCCTAACTAGGCCTAAGCCTGTTCTAAGGCAGACTTTTAATGACTATATTAAGTGTGCACTGTCAACTTAAACTATAGTTAGTACTTATTTTTAAATCGACAAATATGAATAATGTAATAATACAATTTTGTTTAAAGCGCTATTTATGTTTAAAACTTTAAGATTTTAATTAAACCAGTATTTTAAAAGGTCAGTTAAATCAATATAATATGTCGAAGATATATATGAAATTGAAAAAATTGAAAAACCTTACCAAATACAATAACCGCCTACCATGTAACATAAAAGACAATAGCAACCTCAGAACGTTCCAAAAACTTTTAAAGGATTTTTTTACAACTAACACGTTTTACTCTATTGAAGAATTTATAAATTTTACAAAAATGACTTTTTTTACAGCCCCTTTATTTTAATGTAATGCGTATACTGATTATTTCATTTGTTGATTGTTTTAGCTTGAATTAATTATTTTATTGATTGTTTTAGTTATATGGTATCTTATATTTAAATATAATTACAATGTATTTAGATTCTTCTTGGACAAAACATTTTAAAAATTAGGTTGATTGATTATCTCATTATTGATGATTATTGCTTTTGTTTGATCATTTCTGATATTGATCATTTTAATTGTCGATGGTTTTAGTTTTACGGCTTGTTGATTGCGCCTTATATAACTTCTACTTTATGAAGTTTCTTTTAAAACGAAATGTTGTATGCTCTCTGGGCAATTTGTTACTTAAACATTGTATGTCTTTTTTTATAATTTACACAATAAAGAACTTGAACTTGAACTTGAACAAACTATCACTTTTTGTTTTTAATAATGGTGTAGGTACGCCATCTATGTATGCTCGTTTTATGAAGAACACAATAGCTATTTTATTGAGAATACAATATAATAATAATAATAATAATATTAATTTAAAAAAATAAATAAAAAAAGGCGAGCTTATTTCCTTGCAGCAATGTCTATCAGCTAACCTATAGCTTGAGTTTATAACATATTTAGTACATTGGCTACGCAAAAAAACAATAAACAATACAAGTGATAAAAAGGAACAAACAGTAACTAGAAAGAAACAGATAATAAAAAAAAGTAACACAAATGAATAAAATTGGCTACTAACCTAATCATCATTTTTACAAAACAAAACCAATAATTCTGTTGATTTACCTTTGTTGTATCACAAAACTCGCGCCAATTCTTACGGACACATGTCGCGACACGATTAATTGTTCTAATGCATTGTTTGACATTTGCTATACCACAGTATACCATCTAGTAGCTTTACTCTCGAGCTACAGGGCATTGCGGAAGAGGGTGCGAGGAATGTGGGCAGAGAGGTTCGTCCCGATGAACGCGAACAGTTAGCATTACGCGCAGGTAAAAGCTGGCGGCTGCGTGGGTCGAGTAGCCGGACATCTGGCGATCATATCCGAGCCCTTACGACTCGTGACGTATTCGCTTTGATTTCAAATTTGTTCTAAGAGAAGCTACTGTCTGATATACTGTGGCTATACTGAGGTTTTCGCATTTGAAGGTTTTTATTTTTTCCGAGAGGATCAAAAAATCGCTATGTCAAAGTTATAAATGCAATGTCTTCGTTATACGAGTATAGAGGTATATTTATCATTAAATCCTAATATTAGGGTATGGTTTAGGAAAAATAATAACATTGAAGAATTGAGGTTTGGTATATCGTGACTGTACGGTAGCTTTGTGAAAATTAGCAAAAATGCATTTTTGTACTAACGATTAATATTATTGTTAGTACAAAATGTACAACTTTCCCTTTTTTTCATTCCCTATTAAGTTATGGCCTCATGTTTTGGGGAATGGCGGCAAATGTTATAAGAATCTTACGCCTACAAAAACGAGCGATTAGAAATCTGTTCTCAATATCTTCGCGAACATCTTGCAAGCAGTACTTCATCGAATCTGGTATCATGACTTTGTACGCCGCGTATATATACCAAAACATCATGTATACGAGAAAAAATATCGATACTACTTCAACTAACTCAAATATTCATTCGCATAATACGCGAAATAAAGAAGACTTGCGTCATTTTAAGGTGCGACTGAGTAAGGTTCGGAATAGCTTTCTCTGCCAATCTTACTTATTCTACAACAAACTTCCATTACACATCAGGGGCCTTGGGGAGGTTCACTTTAAGAAAAAGGTACAGGGTATGTCGATTAAAACCCCCATTTATAGCATTGAGGATTTCGACAATATCAATTTTTCGCAGCTCTATTGACCTACTTGACTATAATTATTCCCTATTCTTTCTATTATTGACTATTTTACAATTGCTTTTTTTTCCTTCTAACTATTGGCTATTGACTATTATTATTATTACTGATTTGTTTGTATTTGTGCTTTTTCTTTAAAATATCTTGCCGTATGATAATTTGTGAAATGTTCCAATATTTGTTTGATTATTTAGTAGGTACTATTGTCCACATGAAAATTCTATGGAATTATGTAAGAATTTCAAATAAAAATATTGGAAAATGTTGTTTCTTCTATATAACCTAGAAAATCTGCGCTTGGATTTTCAACGTTCATACATTGCAATACCGACGTTCATACCTTATACCTTAATAGGTATATATTTTAGTAGTATACTTCTTATTTTAGTTAGTTTTTGACATAACCAAGTGTAGGAATTCTTATCAACTGGTTTGAAATAAAAAGAATAAAATAATTAAAATAAAATAAATACCTAATTTTCGAACAAAAGATCTTTAACGAGGACAAAGTATAAAAAAAAGAAAAAGAGGTTAATTTATATAACAATCACACCCGCCACTGTATTTGTCTGCATCCAAGCGGTCACATTACAGGTCAGTCACGACGCGGGGTCTCTGAGCAGCGCAAAAACTCAACCAAGAATCTGCGGCCATCAGAAGCCATCGCGTAACTGCATGGTGTAGGTACACACAGGCATAAGTATGACATTGCGCACATTATCATTTTATAAGACAAAGAATTCGTGATTCTAAAATATAAGGATATTCAAGAATTTGGAGAATTTTCATGGTTTGGATATTATTAATTATCGTCAAATACTTGCTTGAAAGAGAATAAAAACATTATTCAAAGCTTTCGGCTTGATTAGTATTTCTTCAACTGGTAAGTATTGTAAAATATTGTAGTGAATATTATACTGTTAAATATTGTATATAATTATTAGGTAATTACATCCTACTAATAGTATGAACGCGAAAGTTTGTATGTATGTATGGATGTTTGTTACTCTTTCACGCTAAAACTACTGAATGGATTTTGATGAAACTTTACAATAATATAGCTTACACATCAGAATAACATATAGGCTGTAATTTATAAGGATATATGGTTTTCTATCATCATTATCACAATTTTCCATCACCACGCGGGTGAAACCGCTGGGCGCAGCTAGTTATAAATATATTGTTATACTATATATCTTTATAAATTATAGCCTATGTGTTATTATGATGTGTAAGCTATATTATTGAAAAGTTTCATCAAAATCCATTCAGTAGATTTTGCGTGAAAGAGTAACAAACATCCATACATACATTCTTACAAACTTTCGCGTTTATAAAAGTAGTAGGATTATATTGCTTATACTTTTTATATTACCTTATCTATACTAACATTATAAAGAGGTGAAGTTTGTGAGGTTGTAGAGAGTCTGGATCTACTAAACCGACTTTGAAAAAAAATCCCATAGAAAGCCAAGTTATTTGGGAGTGTCATAGGCTATATATTAATCCGAAAAATGAAAAGACTTTTTCGTGGTAGTCGGATTTGCAAAGTCGGAGAAAAAACGGTAAAATGAAAACGTTTCTTACGAACGCTGCCTTAACGATGAGAGATATATGATTGAGTTCTAGAAAAAAGTTGTAGAGCTTGGTAATGCCTGCAAAAAAGTCAGCGACGGCATATGTTTAACTTTTATATTTGTCACAAAAAGTAGTTTTTATATCTAAAAAATAATTTTAATCGTTAGGTCATGTTTATTGGACATATTATCAACAATTATGAATTCTTATCAAAATAAGTAAATTTATCGTCTCAAGTGTTTAAAACGAATAACTTTTCCTTCTTACTGCACATAATTTCCCTTTTACTGCATAAATAATACGACATAGGTATGGAATCGCGACCGTATCTCGGGTTGGAACTCCTGGAAGACAATATATTTTGGTACCAAATAATAACATTACATCTAATATACAGAGAAGTTTTGAACAATTAAAATAAACATAATTTATTCGATCATAATCATTTCATTCACTCATTTGAAACCCGGTAATATAGCCAAATTGGCATGCAAATACATACATACATATGCAGTAAAAATATAACCCAGCACTCAGGAAATAAATCATAGCACTCAGTACTAACCGAACCACACTCATAATTTCATCACACGTAAAAATGTTTACCGCCCAACGAAGTGGGCAAGGGTCAGCTAGTTATTTATATTAAGATATTTTTTTATCAATGTTATGAATATTTAAGTAATTTATTTCACGTGATGGCTAAAATATATAACGGATTTTATAATGCAGCTTTCATATCCCTTTTCTCGAAATTTAACATCTTACGTAAAAACTGACGTAAACGTCCTTGTCATTAATCTGTTCTATATATTCCCTAACTTGTCTATTCCCATAGATGAAAAAGACTTGCATATCATTACTAATATCTAATGGCATAAAAAAGCGCACATTAAGGTTGGCTTGAATATTTCTTGAGGCGAGAGATCCGATACGGCGTGGAGTCAGACAGGGTTGCAAAGCATCACCTTTTGATTTTTAATCTTTTAGTTCGCCTTTAAATAAGTACTACATAAATCCAAAAGTGTGGTCTATGTAAATGATTTAAACATCCATGATATGCGATATGCAGATAACACTATTTGTTATTGCCAGCAGCATGAAAGAACTCCAGCTTATCATTGACAATGTTCCAAGAGTATATTATGAATATGGGTTGGAGTTGATCACCACAAAGACCAAGTGAATGATAGTCAGCAAAGTACCTGTACAGGTTACACACAATTCTACTGAAGAAGACTGATAGCATTACATATCTGAGCTGTAATTTGAACCTCAACTGGGATATGAGCAACGAGATGTAAGTCAGTATTGAAAAAATCAGAAGAAGGGAGATTAACTATTCTTCAATCACAAAGATCAAGGTCGACTTTATCGATAGGTAAAAATGGAAACTTAATCCTAAGATATCCAGAGAATATTGTACGTCATTTTCGCGGTTATTTATATGACCGTTATATGTGCATCCATCACATATGGCTCCACAAAGCTCTTAACTGATTTTTTGAAGAAAAACCACTAGAGATACCTAGAGAGCTCCTGTCACACAGCACGCGACCGACTAAAGATGGTCTACTTTAAATTAACTCACATGGGCGTCAGTTAGTCGGCCATAGCTGCAGGTAATTTTCTGGAAAATATTACATTTACATTTACATTTACGTCGTGTCCAATTGGCGGCTAAAAACCGCTCTTGGACGTGTCAAAATATTTGTGGTTTAAGTAGTAAGTGTCATTACTACTTTAATCTTTACGTTACACACATATATTAATTTTTTTAAATATATAGTATCTAAGAAACTTTGGAACCTACTAAAAGTTATTCATCGTAGAATCGTATTACAAAACAAATTAAAAAAATAGTCAATAATTCTAATGGCTACCTACTAAAAACACAATAATTAAAATAGTCAGTTAAAAAGTTGAATAATCAAAGCAGAAGCCGAACAATTGAAATAGTCAATAAATCAAATATATACGTACTAAAAACTGTACATAGTAACATCCAAAGTAGTAAGTAAATTGTTAAGTAATCAAACTAAAGCTAAATTTTACATTTAAATACTAAAAGTTCATATATAATTATCATTCAAATTGGTACAATATTTGCAAAGTCATGGCCCTCGAATTCGGTCAGATTATAGAAAGGGTGGCCTATATCAGCATCTCCTTATTGTTTTTTTTAAATTGTTTGTCCTCCAGTTGTTTGATAGTGGTAGGGAGTAAATTGTAGAATTTAATGCTCAGGTATAAGTAGCTCTTCTGTACTTTTGCCAGTACTTTTACGTATCTTAAAAGAATTCCGCTGATGCCATCCCCCTATTTCTTAATCTGGTCCCTGGCTAATGGCGGGTTCGATTAAACGACAACTATAATCTCCATTGCGTCACCGTTCCATCTATCACGTGCTACCCGAAATCGCGCACTTGCTCCTGCTAAACAGTAAACCGAATCTGCATGATTATACCGGTTAATATTGCAATCACGGACCGGCGATTCCGGCACCGGAGTGAATCGGCCCCAGTCGGCCGGATTCGCCACGCGCGCCGGTCATGTGCCGACCGACCTTCGCACCACCCACAGACCACCCTCCCTCAAAAAACCCACCCCGACGCACTACTCATATTGGTGCAGACGGATACTTCGATGACTCAAATTGTGTTCCTCAACAGTTTATAATATACTAGCTGACCCGTGCCCACTTCGTTGAGCGGTATAACTTTTTACCTGTGATGAAATTATGAGTGTGGTTCGATTAGTACTGAGTGCTATGACTCATTTCCTGACTGCCAAAAGCAGGGTTATATTTTTACTGCATATATATGTATGCATTTGCATGCCAATTTGACTCTAATACCGTTATTTGTGAGTGTCTTCTTGTGTGTCTTATTCGTGAGCGTATTATCTCTTAAACTATTTATGCAGTAAAAGGGAAATTATATGCAGTAAAAGGGAAAAGTCTTTTGTTTTAAACACTTGAGACGATAAATTACTTATTTTGATAAGTATTCATAATTGTTGATAATATGACCAATAAACATGACCTACCGATTTAAATTATTTTTTTAATATAAAATACTACTCTTTGTGGCTTAAATATAAAAGTTAGACATATGCTGTCGCTGACTTTTTTGCAGGCATTATCAAGCTCTACAACTTTTCTCTAAAACCTAATCATATATCTATCATCGTTAAGGCAGTGTTAGTTAGAAACGTTTTCGTTCTACCGCTTATTCTCCGACTTTGCAAATCCGACTACCACGTAAAAGTCTTTTAATTTTTCGGATTAATATATAACCTATGACACTCATAAATAATGTGGCTTTCTATTAGTAAAAGCATTTTCAAAATCGGTTTAGTAGATCCAGAGATTACTTCCTACAACGTCACAAACTTTATCTCTTTATAATATTAGTATAGATTAGGATAGACTAGGAGCATTGAAAAATTTTCGGCCTCAAAGTGAAGTTTCCATTTTTCTCAGAGGCAACAATACCATATTATTGCGTCTACATTTAGATGTCGTTGTTTCAACTGTCAGTCATCTGCTGTCATTGTTTTTTTTAACTATCAGCTTTATTAAATCAAGTCAGTTATAAAAAGTGAAAATTATGTTAGTCTAAGTTAGCACTAGCATATGTATGTAGAAATACGTCCATTTAATTAGTGTATATAAAGTTAGGTAGTTTTTTAAAATTTGTTTTATCTCCGGGAATCATACAGCGCTCCATTAATTATAAGTAATGATTTTGTTAAAATGTTTTATGGGTAGAGTATATGTTTCCTACAGTATTACCTTACATTCTTACGATTTTCTAATATAATATTTATTAAAATCAAACCGTATTAAATTAAATTTTATTACTATCGAACTATCACTAGGATAGAAAAGGAGAGGGATGGGATACAGGATAGGATATAGGTATTTAAATTACAAAAAGTGTACTATTGTATTTATAATTATTTTTATTACGGTTTCTTAGTTAAATAATTGTGGTTTATATATTTATCCATATAGATAGATAGTTTTCGGAATGTACTATATCAGACATTTCATTTGACACTAAGCACGATATATTTATGTTACTTTATTGACATTTGGATATTTAGACAACTTTTTTACCATTTGAACAGTTTAGGTACCCTATGATACTAGGAATGACATAACGGTTCTATCAATATCACACACTTCTAAATCGGTTCAAGCGTTTAGATGTTATGGTGAAATAAAAAATGAGAATTTAATCAATAAAACATACCAGATTTTTACCGACTACAATTGCGAAGTTATATAATTTTCCAAAATGTTGGATTTGAATAAATTCGTAAAAACAAAAACGGTTATTTAAAAATCGGTAATATTTTGTGTAATAATTATACACTTTGTATAATTTATTTTGATTAATTAATACTCCAAATATTTCTCTTCGTTACTAGACACACTTCTAAATCGGTTCAAGCGTTTAGAAGTTATGGTAGAATAAAGAAAGGGAAACATAAACCTGTTTTATGTAAAGAGATATAACTCTAATTATACGAAGCATTCCCTAATAAACAGAGCTACGACAACGTATAACGATAGGTTCGGGTACATTGATATTTTTTCATGAGGTAAAAGTCACTTTAAGGAAACCATTAAAAAGTTTTATCAGTCTCCTATTTCATCCAACGAATATAACGGTTTTGTAATTTTAAAAAAATATATATTTTTCGTACAAAATAATTAATAATGGTTATAATCTTAACGTAAAATTTCATTTTCATTTATTTTTTATTCTTTCTCTTTGTCTATCAATAAATTACTGCAAAAAATGTAAGTATAAATAAGAAATAATAACGGAGATATGTACTGTACACATAGTATTAACGGTAAATAGTGTTAACATATAATTTGTCATAGTTTTATTGTTATATTTTGTATTTGTTATTTATAAACGCTGTTTTTTAACCGAATAAAATAAAATAAAAATAAATAAAATAAAATAAATATGTGAATCCTAAATACATAGCACACCTTTTTTGGACAGTCGTATAATAAAAATAAGAAAACCTCACTGTCAGTTTAGAAATCTCTGAGCGGACCATAACAAATGTACTCGCGCATCCAACAATAGCCACCAAGAACAATATCGCTTAGGCGATGTGCAATTTGGGTGGCTAATCTGTTATAGATTTCACCGCGGATTGACTCCGGTATGCGTGCACTGAATAACCGAGGGGAGTGCGCGATTGCGTTATGAATGCATCGCTGACATTCTTGGGGGTGGATGTATGCCTGCGTTACGAGCACTGGCCAGGACGAGAGGGTGTTATACGATTGAAACATGGAGTGGTTACAAGGAAATGTTTTTAGGGCTGTGTAATACTTTGTTTTTTTATTTTATTTCAATTCATTTTTGGAAAACATACAGCGCTTCATTAATTATTACTAATTATTCTAATACAGTGTTTCGCTGGCCGATTAATTGTTTCCTACATTATTTTCTTACACGTTAAATCAAAAGTTGCATTGCACTAAATTAAATTACAATCGAACTATTGCAAGGATAGGAAAGGAGAGGAATGGGATAAATGTAGGATAGGATATAGGTATTCAAATTATACTCTTTGCTATTCTCATTGTGTTTTAAAACAATTACATAGTATACTCAATATATAATCACTTTCTAGACGCCTAGTGAGCTAAGGACAGCCTCGCTGAATTTAGGTTGATTCAAGTAAAAAATGTCGATATCTTCGAATCGACTATTGTATGTGGTCATCAAGCGGTGCATAACAGAGTTTTGGGCGTAACTAGTGTTCACACGAGGGATTTCGAACATACGAGGAGAGCGAACCCTTCGTGGCGGAACCAACAACGACAGTTTCTTTACCAAATGAGGGCTATCAATTTTGTTATGTATTATTTTATGCAATAATGTCATATCAGCCGCTGTGCGGCGGTCTTCCAGTGAACATATACTGAAATAGTTCAGCCTGCTCTCGTAGGTTCTAAGTCTCAAGTGCTTACGATAGTCCAGGTATCTAATAAAATGTCTTTAGCCCTCCACCCTATTTTTATACACGCCATATTGCGGATTCCAAATCTGTGATGAGAACTCTAAGGCGCTACTAGCATAGGAAAAGTAAAGCGTTTTGAAGATGTTCGAGAGTGGTTTAAATATTCTATTAACAAAACGCAGAGTCCTCAACGCCTTGCTAACAATACTGTTGATGTGTTGGTCGAACGTCAGCTTTTGATCCAGTTGTACCCAAAGATCTCGAATGCACTGAAATTCAGGGATATATTCACCATTTACGCGGTATTTGAAATTGATGCTTTCCTTTTTGCGACTAAATGTAATGCTATTACATTTGGTAGTATTTAAAGTGAGCTTATTTTTCACGCAATAATCAAAGAGTCGGTCAATATCTGTCTGAATATGGAGACAATCGGCCATGCTATCCACTTGAGCATAAACTTTGAGATCATCCGCGTATAATATATAATGTCCTCTGGTGAAGCATAAGCCAATCTTCTTATATATAAAAATGAATCGCCGTGCGTTAGTCTCGCAGGATCTCGGAAATCACTCAACCGATTTGAATTATTTTTCTTTTATTTTGTTTGGCTTGATTCAGGGGTGGTTTACAAAATCAAATATTTAGGAAAAACTCAAAGGAACAGCTAAAAAAACGAAAAAATCGAAATTAGTACTTCTAGGGATGGCCACTTCGTATTTCTCTCGATAGATGGCGCTCTCTATATTTTCTAACAATAGATTCTATTGTTTGACAGCTACGCCATTCATAATTCATTCCGCGCGACTGTGTGAAATTGTTATTACATTTAACGTCGTTTTTTCTTTTAAAAAAGGTAGTGGGATTGGAGAATAGATTTGTTTCGAGCGAATTTAATTGCATTTTGCAAAAAATCACTTTGATCAGCCATTATATAAAGGTAAATAGACTTTGCAGGCTTATACATAACTACAAATTTGGCCTTAGTCTGAGGATTTCAATATTGCTAAGTTCTCAAGGAATGTTTGACAGATTTGAGTGACTGAAAACAATTCCGTGTTTTTTTTACAGTGTTCATTATAATGCCGAGGAGAATAGGTAACATATGTCGTCGAAGTCAGTCAAATGCGCGGCGATCTACTTCACGTGCAAGCCGCACTGATGACCAGCGAGCGACGGATAATGAAAATAGTCGTATTGGCATGTCCGAATTATGTTTGAGAGCGACTGAAAATGAACGACAAGCGAATACATTGAGAATGCAACAATTTCGTGCACAACATACACAACGCCAGCAATCACGTCAAAATCAAAATGACCGATTGCGCCGTCGCAGTGTTCCTGTCAACCTGGAAAAAGCGGCATTCCATTACGATCCGGAAATCGATTATGGTGCGGAGAGATCAGTAGCAAGACTTTCACCTTCCCTTCTCCGACAGACTTACTACTTCGTACATCATCCCTCAAACAGTTTTGATGAAAAAACCAGTAGGGCAGTCCCCACCCTAAACAATGTGGTATTTTCTGACCTTATATCGTTCCGGTCCCCTGGCTTGGACATCATATTTACAGACGGCTCTAAGGCAGAGGTTTGAAGTTGTGTGGGCGTGGGAATTTTCTACCACAACCGTAGAGTTGTCATATTGTGGATTTATATTACTAAGTTTACCTTATGCACACATTTTAAATTATTTGATTTTGTTTGTATTTCTTTTGATAAATTGTTAACCTATTTATCCTTTGCAATATGCTATGATATCCGTGTTAGTCCGTTCTACAATATTTCTCATTTTTGCTTTCATGAGTGTGATTCTTGATTTCTTCCTCTTCTTTGCTATGGTGTGGATTTGAAATTTTAACATCTTAGTCTGCTGTGAACATGCCCTTCAAATGATAAAGCTCTTTTTATTTTCCTGTCAGGTCCTATAGATCGTAGACCACAGCCGATTTATTTTTAACCGACCTAAAAAAAAGGAGGAGGTTATAAATACGATCGTATTTTTCTTTAAATGTTTCTTACCTCAGAAATCCGTCATTTATGAATATCTTTTGAAAATTCTTTTTATTTGAAAGGATGTACTTCCAGATTCGTCACATCTTTATCAAAATTTTGTTCTGATGATGTGATCCATGAGGAATTGAGGGAACTCCTCAAATATTATCACATGAAGTTGAAAATTTACATGTTGGTTCAGCTCCGATGACAATGCATTTTATATAGCAAGCATGCTCTGATTCTATACCCAGGATTGGCTTCCAACGAGGGAACTCCTCAACGGTCAACAGCACAGACACGAAATTTTGTATACGCATTTAATTATGATAGCCTGTTCTAAGTTACACCATGACATGACTGCTGCACTTATAAAAAAAATAACTCGGTTATTTTTGTTAACATTTTGTTTATTACCTGCAACTTCGCATTACGAAGATCTAGGGGCGAATTTTCTTGAGAAAAAATACACTTTCTTTGATATGAAATATGGTCGTAGCTATACCGTACCACCCACGTTATACTTAATCGCACGCATGAAATCGTCCATCGATTAAGACTTCTCCTCCGAAGAACAAATATGAGGGGCTTAACGTCGCCGTCATACCGGTTGTGTTCAAGGCATGCTATACAAATGGTACCTACTTTTAATTCCTTCCATGACCTGATTTTTTCGCTGACTGTCCTTTACACTTTTTTTCGCATGTCCTTTCAGCAGTTTCATGTATACCACCTACGGTCTTTTTTCCATAATGTTTTATTCTATCTATCTTCTTATATCATATGTATAAAAATGAATCGCCGTGCGTTAGTCTCGCAAGATCTCGAAAATGACTCCACCGATTTGAATGATTATTCTTTTGTTTTGTTTGCCTTGATTCAGGGGTGGTTTACAAAAAAAATATTTAGGAAAAATTAAAAGAAACAACTGAAAATCGAAAAAATTTACATTAGTCTTTTTGGGAAAAGTCCCCCTTTCAATAGATGGCGTTCGCGGCGATCCTATTGTTTGACAGCTGCGCCATCCATAACTGTTATTCATTCCGTGCGATTGCGTAAAATTTCAAAAAGTCGAAAAGTCGAAAAAGTCGAAAAAGTCAAGAGTCGAAAAAGTCAAAAAAGTCGAAAACGTAGAAAAAGTCCAAAAAGTCGAATAGTCGGAAAAGTCAAAAAAGTCGAAAAATGCAAAAAAGTGGGAAAAGTCGAAAAAGCAATAATATTTTATCGTGTAAATTAAATACATTGAATTTATTTTAATTATAAAACGACTTTCATTCACCGAACGAAACTCAAACCGTACACGATTCGGCCATATTTATTATAGATTTCAATAAATTGGATTTGGAAGGTTGATTAGAATCAATAAACGCTTATGAAGAGTTACAAACAAATCAATTTTAGGTGGTACGAAGTTCACCGGGTCATCTAGTGTCAAATATATGTTAAACAGTAAAGGACCCAAACGAGAGCCCTGAAGAATTATCTACTACCATTGATTATATAGGGTACCAGTGGTATGTTACCCGGAGATGCTCGGGTATGGGTTTCTTTCTCTTTTTCACTCCACCTTTGTCCCCCTAACCCTCCCCAAGTCTTCTTACCATTTCGGCGTATACAACCTCGAGCTTTTCGATTTCTAGTAAACCTCATACATTCCATGTAGCCATGGGTAAGGGTTGTCGTCGTGGAGGATGTCTAGTTGTTGTTGTTCCACCAGTAACAGTCTGTCCGCAAGACGCCTGCTGGGGAACAGTCTTATGGTCGGTAGCCAATTTCACACCAGGCGGCCCGAAACCGCCTTGGCGCCGGGCGTCAGCCGGGTCAGTAAACAAACTCGTTCCAGTTACTGTATGCATGGTGACTTTCTTGGAAATATAGTGCAGTAGTTTCCCATTTCTTCCTGCACCGCGGTACTCTAACCGTTTATACTGATACAACTAGGGTTGTCGATTACAGCGGGCGAACCCGTCACCTCAGAAAGTTTTACATGAAAATGACGTATAGGTACATAGCAGGCATACTATTTTCGCGCTATTAACTCTATTTTATCTCGCCAACAGATGGCGTAGCAGCCAACTTCTTTACCGTTCAAACAATCGTTTTAAAAATTGGTAGACATAGGTATTTAAGCACGGATAATATTTCCACGCGTTGTTGTAACTTGCCTACTAGGTGGCGCTGCAGAAGGTCAACTTCTATACCATTCAACCGATCGCCATGAAAATTTTATATATTCGAAAGTGGAAGGAACGGCGATTAACATAGGTTACTTGGGAGAGAAGGGGGGGGGGGTGAGGTAGAGAGAAGGAGGAGTGAGAGGGGAAAGAAAACGATTACCCGAGAATCGACGGTAACATTCTAATAGTTCTGTATAAAACCGTGAAAGAACGATCACATATCGTTATAACAACTAGGGTTGTCGACTACAGCGGGCGAGCCCGTCACCTCGGGAAGTTTTAACGATTAGTCGTTCTATCTCCCTGGAGTGAGCGCAGAAGACTTGGACAAAACAGTCCACCTGCTAGCTCCGCCAAAAACCCGTAAGAGACCAACGCCTTAACCGCGAGATAGCCAGGAGTGTTACCGGCAGGCTTACACTTGCGACCTTACTTCCAATTGTGACCAGATTACTCCAGTCTCTCGATTGGTTACAATACACACTCACGGGTCAACACCTATCCGACGGCCTCCACGCATGAAGTGCAAGCCTGGGTAGGACTCTGGCTTTATGGTTAGTTTCCCCTGGGAATCAACCTTCTGGCGCTCCTGGACGGTCTGCGCACCGTGGGGCGTAAGCCAATCGACTGTGCACTCTGACTAACAGTCGGGGGAGTCTGGAAGCAGTACTGTTTCCTATAGAGCGAAGGTGGTTGTGGACCTTACGGCGACTGCTCTTGAAATGACCATCGGCTACCCGATCCTGGGTGAACAGCCGGGCAAAGGACGCTGTGGTCCGCGATAGATTCGGTAAACACCGTTTCATCGCTTCGTAAGGGAGAGGACCGCGCAAGCGACCTCGAACTCGTAATGAATCGAGAGACCGCAGTAATCTGGTCACAATTGGGAGTAAGGGCGTGAGTGAAGGCCCGCCGGGTAACACACCTGGCTATCCCGCGGTTAAGGCGTTGGCCTCTTACGGGCTTGTGGCGTAGACGGTGGACTGTTTTGTCCTCAAGTCTTCTGCGCTCACTCCAGGGAGATAGAACGACTAATCGTTAAAACTTCCTGAGGTGACAAGCTCGCCCGCTGTAGTCGACAACCCTAGTTTTGCAAGGGGTATTGATACAAAGGGGGCATGAACTATGAAAGATGAACTAATTTTTTTACGTAATTTAGTTGTAATTATTAATGTAGTTTCTAGGATACTCTATATAGAGAAACACAGTCACACAGACGCTAAGACTTTAACGCCGTCTACTTCGACCCCCTGCGAAAGAAACAAATCGCCGAACCCGAAGATATCCGCATCGACATCTCACGATGAGATATATCAATTATTTTTATAAACAAAAAGTACAGGATGGCCGTTGTATACCACGTGACTACGCATGTACCTACATCTATTATCATTAATTACACAATGCCCATAAATCAGTGGTTCTTTATGCAGGCAGAAGGGCGCGGTGGCGGTGAACAAAACTGTAAAGCTAATGTTTAAAAATTGTTCACAAATTTTGGGCCACTCCGTACCGGTGAGCGAGGGGCCGAATTCATAGGGACAAGGATACAAATCGTAAACCTTAAATGATTTTGTTTAAAAATCTTTGAATTGCTGCTAGTGCCTGAATTATTTGACCAATGCGTTCATATCCACAAACCCCCGAAAAGTGTGATTCCTGGATATAGAAAAACAACAAACACAGAAAAAATGCACTGAAAAAAATAAACCAACTGATAAAATGCCTTCATGATCAGTAAAGTCGTTATGTTGAAAAAAATATTATATCCTTAAGGGCTCTCTAGACGATCAAGCATGCTTGTCAAGCATCGCGTCACAGGCTGGTGAGGGATCGTAAACCGCAGGAAATATGAAAATGTATTTTTTTATATTTATCATAAATGCATAATTTTTAGCAATACCAGGGAGTCACGTCATTCATCAATCAATTAGGTGTAATTAACGTGACTTCCTGGTATAAAACTACAAAATTAGGCATTTTTGGTAAATATAAATAAAAAGTAAATGCATATTTCCTGCGGTTTACGATCCCCTCCCAGCCCGCGACGCGAAGCTTGACAAGCATGCTTGATCGTCTAGCTAGAGAGACCCTTAATAAAAGCATTGATTATATAGGGCAGGGTTTCTCAAACTTATGATGCCACGTACCCTTAGTAAGTTTCCAAACGGCTGTGAATCCCTAACGCAACTCCCCCCCCCCCCCGCCCCCTCAAAAAAAAAAAATAAAAATAAATAAAAGCTTTTAAGGTTTTCTAATTTAATAAAAATGGTTTTTTAAACAGTTGTGAAACATTGACGATGGAAGGGCTTGTTTCTTATCGCAAATCGATTCAATTTTAGGTACAATTATGGACAAATTAAATCTGACTCATTGTTATTCTGACTTCATTCTGACTCATTATCAAATCAATTTCTATATTCGGTTTTTATGATTACCAGGTGTGAAAACCCACTTTCACAAAGGTATGTGCTTGCGAAGGGTAAAAGGAAATTAACGGCTTTGCGTGGGAGCTCGGAATATTCTTCCTGTCTAGCTGCCCAAAATCAATTAAAGACATCTTTTTGAAATCTGCATGAAGAGTTTCATCTGCGGACATTTCTATTAATGCCTCTTGTTGCTTAAT
Organism: Micropterix aruncella; assembly: GCA_944548615.1. Lineage (NCBI taxonomy): Eukaryota > Metazoa > Arthropoda > Insecta > Lepidoptera > Micropterigidae > Micropterix > Micropterix aruncella. The sequence continues at coordinate 22,177,581 of OX155969.1, read as the reverse complement.
ACTCAAACTAGCATATATGCTCTCGGTTGTGACCACTAACGGGTTTCGAATCCAGCTGTCAGCAATATCAATATCTGGAAAATTCCTTTTCAGGTTGTTAGAGAGCTGAGAAATATGAAGAACAATTTCAGTCCTTATTTCGGCATCCACGGTTAGGACGTTCGTCGTAACAAATTCGTGCAGAAAAGGAAAACACTCAACGATATTTTGATTCGAGCAAGTTTTCCAAAACTGGCGACATGCAGGTGGCGCTGATAGCATTGTCCGGCGAAACTAATAGCAATCCATTTGGCAATCTATTTTAACATTGATAATTAATGGTTTTATAAAGGACTAATTGATTTTAAAAACCTATTATTTAACCAATGATAACAATAATAGCACTCAACTATTAGTGCCATCTATCGCATTTTATACAGACTGATTATATAACAGAAATAATACGGATAGATTACAATGCTATTTATTAGACTATTTGAATAATAAAGCGCGACCCTATTACGTATTGATACCTGTATACCAAAATTAAAATTGACATATTTAAGTAAATAATAATATAATATAATAGCCATAATTATAATCGCCTTGATTTAAAAAATCGTTTGTTAACATATGTATTAATATTTTATTTTGTGACAGGATACCGTAATAGGGATGTGTATAAAGACATCTATAGGTCTACTCAGCATAAGAGAAGACTATTCAATGTTTAAAATGATGTGTGCTATCTACACGCTGCTTTTCATGGTAAATCCTAGCTGCCAAAACGTAGTGCGATATTGAGCAATATAATGCCCTATATAATATATGGTAAAAGTACGTCAACAGTGTAAAAGAAAAACCGCTTAGCCATAAACGAGCCTGGGCTAGAGAATGATTACCGCGTACATTCATATTCTGACAGTTATCCATTATATATAATATACCTATATTATGGCGTTAAATTGAAAATAATTAACTTTTGATTGATTGCTTAAGCGCTATAGATAGCATTACCTTGTTTTATATATCAAAAACGATATGTTAAATAATATAAAAAATAAAAATAATGAAGGTTTTTAAAAATAAGCTTTATATTACCCCCAGTGAGTTCTAGTGGCAATCTTCCGGCTATATCGTCATCAGATATAATGGCAAGGACTCAAAACAACGAAACAAGGAGGATACAAATCGTAAACTTAAAAATATTTTATTTTAAAACCTTTAAATTGTGATACGGCCTGAATCCTTACACAAATGCGTTCATATCTACAAACACCCGAAAATCCTCTAAGAGTCTATTTTCTGATATAGAAAGAGAACATACACAAAAACTTTGCATTCTAAACTATTGAAAAAAAAGGCCTACTTAAACAATGACTTCATTATAAATAATATCGTAATGTGAAAAAATATTATGTTCCTAATAAAAGGATTGATAATATAGGGTATTAAATTGCTCAATGGCATTACTGGAGCTGATAACACCTCAGGAAGTTTTACTTTCCATTATGGAGTTCCCGTTTTTAATCTTCCGACCCTCGTCATTAGGTGTAATGGAAAGTAATCATGATAACAAAACATACTAGCGCAGATTCGACTGTCCTACCATTCTCCGTCAGGCAGTTCCAGATCTACATCCCGGCTTCATCATCAAATTAGCTCGATGATACCTTAATATTGCATTGCCACTGAACTTACATAAATATACCAAATTTTAGCTCAATCGGACAGTAGCAAGTTGTTGCAAAATAATTTGCAATTTTGAAACGGACAACGGAAGTTAATATAAAGGTTTTTAATTGATTTAGTTTAAGATTTTTATTTTGTGATACTTTTTATTAGCGTAAACACGGCAGTTTGTAAAATCACCTAAACTTATCCAAGCCCAATATAGCCAGTGACCTTTACAGTGTTAACGAGGAATTCAAAATTTGGCTATATAATATAGAAGTGTCAGGAAGAGTCAAGAAAAGGTGTATACCCCAGTTTTTAACCGTGATGTTTTTAAAATAACTGAAAGACGAAAAAGGGCAAATCCTCAAGAGAAAGGCTCGCCAGCGTTTCTTAAATCTGCGAACTTTTTCCTTGGGGAATGGAGCAATATGACTTCTTCTGGGATAATATGAATAATCGGGCATATGGTTCTGTACTCGTTTTATTTGTAGGTACAATTGAGATTTGTCAACTACTATAGGCTAACAACTAGGGTTATCAAACACAACGAGCGCGCCCATCACCTCAGGAAGTTTTAACGATAGCGAGCGTTCTATCTCCCGTGATGTGAGCGTATATGACCGTGATGTGAGATAATACAAATCTACTGTCTATCTAATCCAATGTGCCCAACAGAAGCCGACGCCTTACGGCGAGGCACCAAGAAAGGAACCCAGCGGGCTGCAACGCCCCCTGTCTACCAGTTTTGAAGTTTTTCTTACGGGTCCGAAGTCGCTTGCGTGACCTTTTGCCCGGATCTGAATTCAGGATCAGGTAGCCAATTAATTGGTCATCTCAAGAGTGGTTGACGACAGGTCAACATAACTCCCCCCCCCCCCCCCCCGTTTAGGAGACAGTATATTTCCATAGTTTCCACATTCCTTCAGTAATGAGTGCACAACCGATTGGCTGACGCCGCACGGTGCGCAAACCGTCCAGTAGTGCCGGGAGGCATTTCTCCAAGGGAGACCGATCTACCAGCCGCGAGGCCTGGGTAGTCCTCGCGACCCGGGGTAGTCCTCGCGACCCGGGGTAGAATAGGGGCTGAATCGTGAGTTGGACCGACCCGAAAACACAGTGGATCTTATGTCCCAAGCTGCACAAGACCGTTCGCTATCTTTGACATAGCTATTGACTCGCTACTTTTGACGTAGCAATAAGCCTCTTTGCATAGGCACGCCAATTTATATTTTAATTTTAATTTACAAAACTACTGAAATATGAAGCATGCCAGTTGAAGGGTTCGCCGAATTGATAATCGGTTAACCCTTCCCTTGAGGAATCGAGTAATATGACTTCTTCTGGGATATTATAAATAAACCTGGCCTATGATTATGTACTCGTTGTACAGAATCGAAAACCTAAATAGGTCGTATTGAATGCGTGCTCATTCGAACCTGTGGATGCGGTCCCGGTGTCGATGGGTCCGCGAGAGCGGTGATCGAACGCGTCGACGCAAAAGAAAAAAAGCACAAACAATAATAATGTGGAGTGGACGGTGGGTAGGGTAACGGGCGGCGCGCGGAGCCCCGTCGGAGCCGGAGCGAGCGCCCCCCGCGGGGCCCGGCTTGTAAGCGAGTGTCGCCGCCGGCGGGGGGCGACCTTTGTTCCGAGGCGCCCGGGGCCTCCGCCCCCTCACCCCTCCTCGTAAGGGGCTGCCCTTCCTTGTCCTCATGATAGAGCCCGCGCTGAACTATTTTGCCGCAGTCATGCTACGAGGAAAAGTCAAAGGTGTGTTGTGTTCTCCATGATGTCTGGATTTAAACCTCTAGACCTCTTTACAAAAGAGCCATGGATAACTGGAGGGTCTGAGGCTCAAACGGGGCACTTGCTTCGGCTATAATTTAATAAAAATTAATAATTTCATTTAACCTTAGTAATTATTTTAAAATTTTAGAAAATCAACATAGGTATTTGTAGATACTATACTTCTTAATTTAGGGTTTCATAATGAATCATAATTAATTAATTACTTTTGCGCCTTTCTTTGCAACAACTTTTCCAGGTTTATTGTTAAGCTGAACTCCTGATTCGTCCATATTATAAATCCTTTTAGGCTTATCCACGAGGTCATTATCGGTCAGGACTTTAGTCAGAAGTTCATAGAAGTTATTCACTTCTTCTCTGCTAAGACCGCCCTGGCGACAGATAAACCATCTGGTTGCCTGACAGACAACTCTGAATTTCCCTCAATAAAACTTTTGAACCATTTATCCCCAGCCGTCTCGTTTTCATTATCAAAATTTTGTTTAATTTGCAACTTTTCGGCCATCTGGTACGCTAACGTCTGGCATATAGATCGTCTATCTGGAGGAAATCCTGCGTCGCCAAGATTCAAAATCTGCGCTACCAACCTTTTTTCATTTTCGAAACCTATGACAGGATATTTTCCCAAAGTCAACTTAGTTTTGTTTTTAGTAGCGTAACGCCTTCGTAATGTTCTGGATGTAATCCCAAATCGTCAGGATAGACATATCATTGATCCCCAATTCTTTTTTGTCAATTTCATCGAAAGCCGACTGTAGCTGCTCTGTTGTCCAAGAGATTACTCCAGCTCGTACGCCCTTGTATTTTCTTGGAATGGCTTACCTACAATAAACAAAGTAGGCATAAATAAAACAATAAATTGACATCCCAGTACACACACACATTACAATATCTATTAGTAAGTAACAAAATAATCATGACGTAATATAAAAATACTTTAAAAATATTTTGACAAGCTCTTACAGTATAGAGGGATAGAAGCCCCTAAAGGCATCTTCTTCTTCTTCTTCATCATCAGCGCGCATTCGCCCACCGTTGGGCATACGCCTCTCCAATCACTCTCCATCCGGATCGGTTGTCCGTTTCCCTCATCCAGACAGGTCTAGCTGTCTCCTTGATCGGTCAGGGTCGGTCACACTCACGGGTCAACACCCATCCGATGGCCTCCACGCATGGGGTGCGAACCTGGGTAGGACACTGGGTCAACCAGTCTCCCCTGGGAATCAAACCTCTGGCGCTCCTGGACGGTCTGCACACCGAGCGGCGCAAGCCAATCGACTGTGCTCTCCGACTAACACTCGGGGGAGTCTGGGAACTGTATTGTTTCCTATAGAGCGGGGGTGGTTTTCTACCTTACGGCGACTGCTCTTGAAATGACCATTGGCCATCCGATCCCGGTTCAGAGTCGGGCAAAGGACGCCTTGGTCCGCGATAGATTCGGTGCACACCGTTTCACCGCTTCGTAAGGGAGAGGACCGCGCAAGCGACCTCGAACTCGGAACCAATCGAGAGACCGGAGAAATCTGGTCACAATTGGAAGTGAGGGCGCGAGTATCTCGAGCCCGCCGGGTTTATTCCTGGCTCACTCGCGGTAAGGCGTTGGACTCTCACGGGTTGTGACGTAGCTGGACGTAGGATTGTACTGTCCAAAGTTTTCTACGTTCACTGCAGGGCGACAGAACGACTAATCGTTAAAACGTCCTGTGGTGACGGGCTCGCCCGTTGTAGTCGACACCGCAAAATGTCTCCTTGATGTCATAAGGTTGTACTGTTCATCTTGATTGGAGGTATTTAGCCCGATACCCGCCACGTCGGCCACACGTCTTGGCGAGCTCCGCACTTTCAGGAAAATATTTCCATTTCCTAGGCTTGTGGCAACCTGGTCGGGTTACTTAACCGCCGAATTGCACTATATTCACTAAATTTATTATTTAATTATTATTTATTGTTGAGAAAATTTCAAAATATATGTTGACACTAAGAATTTAAATTTCGAAGGCATCTATCCTTTGAAAATTCGGGGCGACTATCCTTTACGCTAGGGATAGAGTCCCTTATTTTAAGTAAAATTAAAGCAAAAAAATCAGTGATTGACTCTTACATGTATTTTCAATGAACCAATGTATTATATTACACAATTAAAATAAAATGTAATCCATTACTACTTATAAAGATATGCAGCAGTGAATACTTACGTTTGAAACTTTAAGGCGTTCGTCGCGTCCGCTGTGAATGTATTCAGACACACAAGCGAGTAACACCCACCCCGCACAACAGCTTGCGTGTCACTGAGATGGGGGGCGCATGCGACGCGTATTAATCAACGCATTTGCCGTTTTATTTTTTGGTAGTTGGGTTTTTAGAAACGATACGTCTATCCCAGCGCGGCACCTATCTCGGTTTTACCCTACCTGTAATTGCATATAAATAATGAATTAAAAACAGTTTTTGAAAATGTAATGTAATGATTCGTAAACTTGGTATAAACGTCATTACAGGCGCCATATCCGTTTCACCCTCCTCCTGATCTGTATTCACCTTAATCGAACCATGAGGAAGCGCCGAAATCTGGGTGACCAGTTGAGTAAGATGTGAAGAATAACAGCCGAAAAAAATATTTTAATAGTCGATATGGTGTAACGGATATTACTAGACTAATTGTATCGCATTCTTAAATCTTTATATTACGCCATGTTTACGCAAGTTTTTCTGTAAAGAAGTTCATAACGCCATTACACGTAATGGTATAACAGTAAAACCAGCGCACTAGATCCAAAGCATTGTAATGTGGAAACGCCAGCATTGCTGCTACTGCTATGTAATGAAAAATATCTGATTCTTCATCGGTAGTCCAGAAAACAGTGTTGCATCATACGCGCTTCTCATACACCGATATGCAATGGGTTAGGGGTACTGCGCCTGATAGTCGTCGTGTTTTTATACTGCAAAAACATGCTCTCAGGACGATATGCAGGTTAAAATATCACACTGCTTCAATGTGACTGTAAAATGTGAATTAATTTACCAGTGTTTAGTTTATGAGAGAGTACATTTGGAAGGCCATGAAAATCACCCAAGTTTTAACGAACATAACAAGCGCAATAAGAATAACATCATTATTCCAAAAGTGCGGCTTCTTTATGCCAGGGATCATTTTTAACACGCTTTTATTAGGTCGACCTGTATGTAAGTAACTATGTAATGGAATCTAAGGTAACTAATTCAACCATCTTCCAAGGATCGTAGCGTCATGAAAATTGGCCTCTGTATGTGGTTCTGATGACAATACAATATGGTACTGTCGAACTGATCTGATGATGGAGTCGGAAGATATGAACTGGAACTTCATGATGGAACATCTTATCATAGCTGTGTTTGGACTTGTTAGAAAAGTCTTGGAATGAACTTTGACCACGATTAGGTTTCAAGGTCTGATGATGAAGCCGGAAGATAGGCACTGGCATTCCATGATGAATATCGTATCATAGCCGTGTTTGGACTTGTTAGAAAGGTCTTGTAATGAACTTTGATTACGATTAAGTTTCAATGTCTGATGATGAAGCCGGAAGACAGGAACTGGCATTCCATGATAGAATATCGTATCATGGTCATGTTTGCACTTGTGAGAAAGGTAACGTAATGGACTTTCAACACGATCAGGTTTCAAGGTTATAACAAACCTTTTTTGGTTTTTACGTGCATTTATAAAAGCGTGTTTTCAGTTTTTTCTTTTATTATTAATTTATTATATTTGGCCTTTACATTTTTCAGTCTGCTGTCAACAGAAATTAAAGAACTCAAAGAGGCGGCGAGGCATTCAAGAAGTGAAAAAGAAAAAATAATGCTCTCATGCTCTTATAATTTAGATGAATTTGACAAGGTCGCAATAGGTTTTAAAATGTAATTATAGCATGCATGAATTCTATTTGTTTATTGATGAATAAACATTTTTTTAAATAATTAATGATGTCATAATACATTACATTACATTACATTTTCGTCGTGTCCAATTGACGGCTTAAGACCGCTCTTGGACGTGTCAAAATAATTGGGTTATGTAGTAAGTTTCGCTACTACTCTTTACTGAACATACATAGTTAGTCAAGAATTAACTACTAGATTGTCAAACTATAAATATAAATAATCAAAATAGAAGCTTAATATTTGAAGTAGTTAGTGATTCGAAAAGATACGTAGTAAAATTATTTATCGTAATATTCAAATTGTCAGTAAAATGTTAAATAATCAAATTAAATCTACGTTATGAATTTAAACTAAAAGTACAGATATAAGACCATATAAAATAATCAGACAATAAGGCTCTACTTTTTTAAGTAATTTAATTGGGCACAATATTTGAAAAATCGTGGCCCTCAAATTCGGCCAAATTATAGAAAGGGTGGCCTATCAGCATCTCCTTGATGTTTTTTTTAAATTTTTTGTCCTCCAGCTGTTTAAATTTTGTAGGGAGTAGATTATAGAATTTAATGCTAAGGTACAAGTAGCTTTTCTGTACTTTTGCCAGTCGTATTCGGGGTACGCATAAAAGGGAGCTACCGCGGGTATGATGCGAGTGAATGTCCATTAATTGGGGTTTCTGTTAGGTGCTGTCTAGCATACATTAAACACTGGTATATGAACGCCGAATACATAGTCATTACCCTTGCCTTGATGAAATATTCTTTGCATGAAGTCCTAGTCGTTACCTGATACATGCTGCGCAGTGCTCTCTTTTGCAAAAGAAAGATTCTTTTACTGGTTGCAGCATTTCCCCAAAATAGTAGTCCATAAGTCATTAATGAGTTAAAATACGCAAAGTATACTGATTTGGCTGCCGCAAAACCACAAAGACTTCTGATTTTTTTAATAGAGTATATCGAGCTACATAGCTTACTAGCTAATTGTTGGATGTGCGCATTCCATTGTAATTTACTGTCAATTCTTAATCCTAGAAAATTTATATCTTCTGTGATGTCGATTTCAAAATAGTCGTGTAATTCATTTAAATAGTCAACATTGGCAGGTCTTAAGCGAAAAGGAATTATTTTTGATTTTGTAATATTTAGACGTAATTCATTAGAATTAAACCAAATCAAGAGTTGATCAATCGTATACCTAATTCTATTTATTAATGATTCCTTATTTTGGTCACAGAAGATAAGAGATGTGTCATCTGCAAACAGTGTAATGTCATCATTCTCGGATGACACACATCCCGGCAAGTCATTGGTGTACACTAAAAAAAAAAATGGACCTAGAATGGAACCTTGAGGTACACCCTTTGTTACTAGAATCGGTTGGCTTCTTGTTCCATTTACTTCTGTCGTTTGATACCTATTTTGCAGGTATGATTGAATTAGATTTAGCCCTTTGTCTCTGATACCATAGTGTTCTAATTTATTCAGTAGAATATTGTGGTTAACGCAGTCAAATGCTTTTGATAGGTCACAAAACAGGGATTGTTTCAGGGATTATTTCTATACCTTTTACAGTATTTTTTTATTTTCTGACAGGGGAATATGACAGGGATTATTTCTATACCTTTTACAGTATTTTTTTATTTTCTATTAGAGTAATTTCCTTTTTATATTTTGTTATCTTAGTGCTCTCAGTGATAATTATTGTGCTATACCCTAGTGTCAATTATTATTGAAAATCTTATTGAATATATTTTTTAAATAATTTGATTATTATTGCATTTTTTTTTGTAATTTGAGTGTGTTTTTTTACTTTTTTATAAAGTACCTTTATATAAAAGTATATGTACATGTAACGTACAAAAGTATATGAAGAATAATTTTAGGACAATGTAAAATGACGCATTTCACAATATATACTTTTGGAATTAATAAAATTTTATTATGGCTATTTGTCCAGGCGAAAAATACTTAAAAAATGGTCGATAATGATGCCTGATACAACCGATAAGGACACGGCGACATTCCGACGGTTACAAACTCTCTACTATTTTGAACCCTCTTCTTAAAATGTTGTCAATGTCCATTGCCGAGCGCAATGACGTTGCACAAGATACAGTGAGTGTTGTGTGCACAACCGATTTTTCAAAATTCTCGCGAGCCGAACCCGTCGCCCTACCACCGATCGAAATTGCGAAGTAATAACAGCAGTTTGCCGCCTACCCGCAGATGACGATTACCAGCACTTCAGTCTGCCCGGTACAACGGCGGATGCAACATCGCCGAAATATTGGATGCTACAAAATTCACGGGGCAAATTCGTTTTTATTATATTTATAACGATAAACAACCGCGATAATCTTCGATTCCATAATAGCGTCGTCAAATAGTTTTATGTATTTGGCCATTTATAAAAGTTTTGATATATAAAGGATTGTAAAAAGCAATTGTTAATCAATAACAACAAATAATAACATTCAATTATTACTGCAATCTATCGCATTTTATATAGGCTGATAACATGACACAAATAATACGGAGAGATTAAACTGTCATCAATTAGTCTATTTGAAATTGAAACCTTCTAACTATTACGTATTGAACTGTACTTTAAATTTTTTTTAAAACATTTTTATGTTAATATTATTAAAATAAAAAAAGGAATGATTCAAAAAATCGTTTAGGCGTATTTAGAAGGCGTACATGCGTATTTAGAAAGCCATCTATTGGGCTACTGAACACACAAGAAGATTTTTTTTTTGAGAGTAGTCTTTATTCATAAAAAAGATACAAATTACATGTCACAGTTCCCCACTAAGGCTAGTGCCTTTTCAGTGGGTAACTAACTATAATGTGTTTATATATGACTTATATTATCTATTTCCTATTGTACTTTTATTAACTATTATAACTTTTTACGTTAAGTAGATGCATTGAATTCCTAACGTAACCTAAACTAACCTATATCTCCTATCATAACTAGCTGAATATACACTTATAAATATGCTTTTCCACTAAATTAATATACCTACTTCCTAATCTAACCTAACCTATACTAATTATCCTGGTATACTTACTTTGTTTACAATTACAATAACAAATGATTACACTAATAAAATGATTCATACCAGATATCTATACTTATGCCCTAACCTAACCTAACTTATCTTAATTAGCTTGGTTTACCCTAATTATTCTACTTAGTGATGTTAATGGTAATTTAGTCTAATAGAATTTTTACTTGTTACAGTTAATGCTTTTACATATTTATCCTAATTTACACTAATATAGTTTTATAGTTTTTATAGTTTTTTAATTTCTATTATCTAATTCTAATTAAGCAACGTTTGCAAGTATATGTAGAATAGAATATTTTTTTGTGCTTAAAATAACATTACATAATAAATAATGCACTGCTTTTGAAACAAATCCTTAAAAAAAACCGCTTCGCCTCCCCCACCCCATATTAGACCCGATAGTGGGGGTGTGTTAGCGTTGTCTGCTTGCCGGGAAAGTCTTAGGGTGACGCAAACAGTTTTTATAAAAAGTAGTGTATAATTTATTATGTTATGTAAGTTATTAACTCAACCTAACCTAACCACACACCTGCGGGCCAAACCCCTCTACCCCCAGCCTCAGCCCTCCCCCCTCCACATTGCCAAATCCCCCCCCCCCCCCACCCCCACCCGATAGTGATCGTGTCAAGTGATTATGATAGCGAAAGTAGCATATTTTAGTATTTTGTAATATTTCGGGCGCGAGCCCGGGTAGAACTCTGGCCTTAGAGCTAGTTTCCCCTAGGAGTCAATCTTCTGGCGCTCCTGGACGGTATGCGCACCGTGCGGCGTAAGCCAACCGATTGTGCATTTTGACTAACAGTCGGAGGAGTCTGGAAGCGGTACTGTTTCCTATAGAGCGGGGGTGGTTGCTGACCTTACGGCGACTGCTCTTGAAACGACTATCAACTACCCGATTCCGGGTAGTTGATAGTCAAGAAAAGGATGCCGTGGTCCGCGATAGATTCGGTTGACACCGTTTCACGGCTACGTAAGGGAGAAGACCGCGCAAGCGACCTGAAACTCTCAACCAGTCGAGAGACCGGAGTAATCTGGTCGCAACTGAAAGTAACGGCGTAATATACCGCTGGGTAATATACCTGGCTATCTCGCGGATAAGGCGTTGGCCTCTTACGGGCATGTAACGGAGCTGGACGGTGGACTGTTTAGTCCTAAGTCTTCTGCGCTCACTTCACGAGAGATACAACGAACATATTTCGTTAAAACTTCCTGACTTGACGGGTTCGCCCGTTGTAGTTGACAGCTCTAGTTGCCAAAACCTAGTAGTGCCCTATATGTGCAATGTTAAAATAGAGCATGGCGCATTGTGTGCGGCGTCCCAGTGGCTGGTGCCGTCCCATCTCATCAGGACGGTCTCGGTCACGGATTAGGCCGACATGTGCGCCGCGGCCCGCCCCGCAGCGCGGCAACCCTCGCCAATTTCCTGCGACGAATTATTATTCGCCTTGTTTTCCGCCGATACACAATGTTGCCACTCGCCGCGCGCCCGTTGCGCCTGCCACGCCGCGCGCCTGCAACCGCCTATAGATCCTGCCCACAAATGCACCGCCGCCCAGTCGTCCTTAACCTTTTACTTTCTCAACCGACGAGGAGGTAATGTGGTGTATTGTGGGGTTTTTGGAGTTTATTGAAGTTTACACATTAAGGATCGATTTCATTTAAAGCCCCCGGTATGAGAATTTGATGGATAGTAAAATCAAACGTTAACAAAAAGCGTCATTTTTAATGTCTGTAAAGTTCGATAATTGAAAAGGGGAGACCATTCCTTCGATGAAATTTGCCAGCTTCCGAGCCAACCCACACTGACCATACATCAATCGATTGATTGACGATAATTGCTTGGCGATGATTGATTGATGATGATTGATAATTGATTATGAACGACGATTGATTGATAATAATTGCTTCGTTATAATTGACTCATGATCATTGATGGATGATGATTGATTGATGATGATTGATTTATGATGATTGATTGATGGTGATTGATTGATGATGATTGATTGATGATGGTTGATTGATGATGATTGATAGATTTATGGTTGATGTATGATTGATTGATGAATGCTTGATGATTGATTGATGATTCATTGATGATTGATTGATGATTGATTGATGATTGATTAATGATTTTTTGATGTTTAAATGATGATTGATTGATTATGAATGACTGATGTCGATTGATTGCTGATAACTAATAATAATAATAATAATTTTATTCATTCCATTATATATCAAAAACATAAATTTACAATTGTATTAGTTGCAGAATCTGCCTAACTAGGCGATAGCCCGTACCAAGGAAAACTCTATGTATGGCAAAGACTTATTCATGTGCACATAATATTAGAATGAAAAATACAAAATATGATAAAATATAAAATAGATAAGCGAAATCAAATTAAACTTATAATTATATTTAAAATATTGATATAGAATGGTCATGGAAATAAATATTAATATAAAATGTCGTAATTTGAAGTTTGTAAAACAAATAAATAAATAGTATTAAAATATAATGTTTAGTGCAATTTAGTGACAGTAATAATAATGCAGACTTTTACTTTAAAATATGACCTATTGCCTTTTCCACCTCATTTCTACCAATTGATTACTGATGATTGATTGATAATGATTAATTGATGGTGTTTGGATTTACTTTCTTGGTCCACCATACCGATAAGGAGGGAAAGCATTGTGAACGCGCTAAGATTCTTCTTCGAGATAAAAACTCGCACCACGAACACGAAAACTCGCACACGAACAAAACCATTTGCAATCTGCTTTATGTCTGGGTTTGCATGTGTATTCCTCCACGATAGCTCCTTGGTACACAGGTGCCCGATCATTGTAATCATTGTGACATTTTGGTTGAAATATCTCATATAAAATCTACGCCAATAGTAGGTACTTGAATTCCGGTATATATTTTAAATAAATATTAATGCCATCTGTTGGAGCTTGGCCCAAACCCGCCCATTGAAGACTAAGGCGTCGCAATGATGGCCAACCGGGTCGAGAGATGGCGCTCATCGTTTTTGTTTATGAAAGTAATATTCAGATGAAATCAATTCTCTTTTACTTGCCGGGAAAGTCTTGGGGCGGCACAATATATTTTTTATTATCTATTTTTATACAGAAATTTTGATTAATATGTAAATTATAAACTGTGTTAGTTTAAATCCCAATAAATGCTATTAATTTTAGCTATTATATGCTGTATTTTACTATTATTAAAAATTAATAAAATAGGCCTTGGATCAAGGACGGTACACTTATCGTCACGACAAAGTCCTTGCTGTTATTCGCGAGGTACTTAGCCTCTCAGTGGCTCGTGCCAACAAGGGTTCCACAGTATCCTCCAAACCCCCAATACAGTGTGTGCGGGTTGGCTCTAAAGGCAAAAAACATCTCACTGCAAAACCTTCCTCAATAATCGATAAAGGTTCAGATTGGATTATGGAGGTCGATTCGGTCTCTAAGCAGTATAAATTCCCTGAAAGTCTCGGATGCACAGCCCTGCGTCCAGATATAACTCTTTACTCTCTATCTCGGAAGATGGTCCTTATCGTAGAATTAACTGTTTCATGGGAATCAAATATCCCAAAAGACCACGAGTACAAATTAAATAAATACCATGATCTCGCAAATGCCGTCACCCGGAATAGCTTCACTGTTCACCTTCACACGGTGGAAGTAGGCGCTCGTGGCCTGCCAGCTAAATCGTTGTTTCACCTTTTTAAAGATCTTGGTCTCTCCAGGAAAATAATCAACTCCTTTCTAGAAAAATTATCTAAAACCGCGATTTCTGCATCTCAAATTCTATGGCTTCGAAGGGAGAGTGAATGGGCGGTAAGGTGTACGCTCACATGTGCCAAGACAGCTGTACTAAACCTACCACAGCCGGTCGTTAGTCCGGAATCCACCCTTCACCTCCCAGAAGTGTAATAATTATATATGATGGGCCCGATTTTTGGTCGGTGAATTCCATGGCAGCTCCGTTTGTATTTTAATTATTCTTTATTTAGCTTTAAATTTAGTGCCTTAGCCTGCGCATCAACCACTAGTTGGTAACCCCCTCGCGCTTGGTTTTTTTGGAGGGTCGCGTGTGCGTCGATTCGAAATTACATGCCCAGTTTTGGCTAACTTGGTTATGATTATTGGTTGGCTTTTCTGTCTGTGCTGGGGTAAGTGAGTTGTCATTTCCTAGGTTGCGTCGCCTCATGATGGCGTCATCGTATGAAAAAGACGCACAGAAGTGAGTGAACGTTCATGATTTTAATAAATTTTACCATACATTTTTATCATTTCATAGTTAAAAAATGCAATATCTGTTTGTCCGTCTCCTATTACTCCAGAATCACTTGACTGATTTCGATAGTTCTCATATATACATACATGCATATAAACCTGTCTATTCCTATTGGCTATAAAGTCGGAGATAAAGCACCAATTCCAAAATTCAAAAGCTGAACATCGTGTAAACTGCAAATCTATCAAATAAATATAATTTTGAAGAATAAAGGAAAAACAAATGTACAGATACATGGAGGAATGGGTAGGAATTAACATTATAAATCATGTTATAAATCATGTTATAAATCAAGCCGGGTCGATACAATGGGCTCGATTGCGTTTCTTCGTGAACTAAAATCGGAAATTAGTCCGTGTGAACGAGACAGGGCAATACGCTAGAGCGGAGTGTGAAATGACCGGTTGTCACTTTTTCGCATTAAAACTGCCCGTCAATGTCAAATGTTACACCGCACGAAATACTATATGCTCGAATTTATTCGGCAGGTAGTATTTATCGACGATCGTTCGTTCCATATTCCGCTCTAACGCATTGCTCTGTCTCGTTCGCTTGGACTAATTTTAGTTTTAGTTCACAAAGAAACGCAATCGGACCCAATGTCCCCAAATATTTCCAATCCAATAAGAAAACAAGTCAAATTCAAGGAACGAAGACGGAAGATCGATAAAAACTTGGTAAAAGGCAAGAAAATTCGTAAAAACACTTCGTAAACTCCACGAATGAGAGCGGATGAAGTCTTTACTTGTCAAAGCATAGCTAAAGCATTCTCCAATGGATACTTGGAAATCTACTGCTTAAGCATTGTTAAGATTCAGATTCAGATTCAGATTAATTTTATTGGTATACTGGTATACAAGTCGTAGGTACATGCAGTTATTCTAACGTAATGGATTTTTTTATCTATCGTAATGGAAACGTTCGAAAATATATCAAGGAAATAAAAATAGAAATAAAAGAGAGAACGGAAGAAAACATAAGAATAATGTTAAACAGAAAATACAAAGAGATAATTTACACAATTACAAAGATAAATCATTAACACATTAGCCACCAAGCATTTTAGTCTTCACTCAAGTAGGTAATCAACAAGGTACTCTCAAGCACTGCTCAAGCAGGAGTCGTTGCTTAATAGAAATAGAAATATTTTTTATTGTCCGAAATCGTGGTGGTACATTTATGGTGATAATGCGTAAAACTATGTATCTCACAATTACCTGTTAATAAAACAGATTGACAAATTTACATATCTGCTAAATTGACTTATCTGCTAATTATAATATCTTATTAAAAAATGTAATTATTTCACTGGTTTAACATGAAAAAATCTAAACAGACCGGATAAGTAGAACTAACAGTAAAAGACAATTAGAAAAAATAATTCACCATTAATATAAAAAATAAAGAAAAAATCAAAATCAAGGCATAATCAAAATTCCGCCTATAAATACAAAATGTATATAATTTAAAATGTAACAGTAGAAAACAATTAATAAAAAATAATTCACCAATAATATAAAAAATAATGAAAAAAAATCAAAATCAAGGAATAATCAAAAATCCGCCTATAACTACGAAATGTATATAATTGAAAATTTGTAATCTTCCTAATTGAATTATTGTAAAAACAAAATGAAAATGCATGCCTACAATATAATATTATGAGAAATATTCGTTTAATGTGTAAAAGCTTTTATCGATAAGCCATTTTTTCAACGCTGCGGTAAACCCTTTTCCTTCTATTTCTTTGATATTTGCAGGTTATAGATTTTTATTGCATTGTATAACATTCCTTTTTTAAATAGAGTTAAATTTGGCTTGGGTGCTTGTAGCTCATGTTTATTTCGTGTGTTATAGCCGTGTTCAACATTGTTTGTTTTGAAATACGACTATAGAGTCGGGTGTGACTGACTCGTTCTGATTGTGCCACATCCTATACCTATGCAACAACACCCTGGGGCGTCCGGAAAATCACTTTTACTCATTGAACTGAGGACGTTTCTTATCGACAAATAAATTAAATTAAAATAAGATATTGACTGAAAATCAAAGTAACAAGGTGTCAAAGTAACAAAGTAACATCGATCGAGTGGTGATCACGATCTGGTCCCAACGGAGAACTTTAATTACAGAAGCATGGCACCATTGACTCCATAGTACGATTTTGGGATTCTTCTAAAACGGCAAAATGATGGTCTCTGAGAGCACCGACCGGTAAATTAATAGCAATTTTTTGGCTATCTATAATAACATTTATAATGAATGTTTTTTAGAAAGGACTATTGATTGTAAAAACCCAATAATTTAACCAATGCTAACAATAATAACATTCAATTACTAGTGCCATCTTTCGCATTTTTTTAAAGACTGATTACATTACATAAATAATACGGAGAGATAGAATGCCATCTATAAATCTATCTGAACAACACAGTGCGTAATTATTACGTATAGAACTGTATAGTAGATTAAAAATTGACATCTTTTTGTACATAATATTGAAATAAGCAATGATGTATACGTTCGTTTGATATTATATTAATATTTTATACAGTATAGGCGTGTTTAGAGTGCCATCTAGAAATTATTTATTTATTTATTTATTGGTCCACAAAAAAATTACACCGTTAGCACTTAACATAGATTGTGTTGCTCCTAACTAGGCAGAGCCTGTTCTAAGGAGAACACCAATACAAATGATTATAAACTACATAATTTCCAAAACAAAAATAAAAAAATTGAATCAAATTAATTCGCCGCCATATTGGTAAACTACAAATTTAGTGGACATAATAATAGCCGATTAATTAATTATTGGAACTATAAGTGCCATCTACACTTTGTGTTTCGCAGTAAAATTCTGGTTGCCAAATTGTAGTACGACGTTGAGCAATCTAATACGCTATATAATAAAAGATAGCATGAAACAAAAACTGTTCATCTGCTGCATCGCGTGAACCTATCTTCTTTTTCTTTTGACATTGCGTGTTAACGTTCCCTTTCTTTTGATGCGCTGTCAAACGACGGCTACTCTTACAATTGCCCTTACAGCTAGGTAATGAGTACTCTACATACAATTTGTCCCTAATTTCATAATACAAATACACGATTACGAGGGGAAAATGTGGACTTGTGGTAAATTGGGTGGTTGATTGGTTTACAGAATTGACTAATCTCTGATTTGCAATGTGATTGAGCTATGGGTTGTATATACTTTTATTGAAATATTCCTATTATTCTTTGTTTATTTATTCTATTGAATTTTCTGTTTAATTTTTGATGATTTGAAGTGATTGATAGTCAGATAAGATCACTTTAACATGATATAGGACGCTGTTACATAAAAAGACAAGAACGGGAGTGTCTTTAATGGCGGAAGATGAAAAGAAAAAATACAAAAAAATCACATATATTTGTCATATGAACTAAAAGCCCCTTTTTTAATTAAATCTCGTTTCCTTGCCATGTCGTCCATGTACATATATCAGGGCCTTTTATACGCCAAAGAGAATCTTTTAAATTGCGAGCTTCACTCCACTCGACATAGCCATAATACGCGACATAAAAACAATGTGTTATTGCCTAAAGTGCGCTTGACTAAATATCAAAAATCATTTTTATATATTAGTTTTAAATTGTTCAATGCTTTGCCGTCATCGACGAGAAGACTTGAGATGGCAGCATATAAAATCTGCTTGAAAAATCAGTTAGTCAAACATGCCCTTTACAAACTGGACGACTTTTATGATATTGCGTCCACAATTGCTTGATTATAAATAACCATATTATGACTATATACTTTTGCACCAAGTTTTAGATTTTATTGACATTGTTTTTAATTACGCAAGTGTCAGAATTTTTCTTTTTCATTGTATTGATTATTATTTATTGTTTGATTATTGATTATTTTGTAAATTTGACTATTTTTAAGTAATCACCTCTGATTATAATTAAAAAAAATCCTTTTAATTAATCAAAGCGGTTTTATCATCCGGTAGATTTTGTAAAATTTGACATGTTCCTCAGTATTGTGAAATGCTTTTATGGAATGATGATGATGATGATGAGATGGAAATGGGTCGAAAGACTGCACAGTCCAAAATCTTAAGGTTTATATTAACTAATATGATATAAGGGTGTGGTATAATACACTAAAGTCGTACCTACAGTGTGTTGGAAAGGCAGTTAGTTAAATCTTAAGTAGTACGAGATAGACCAGATTTAAACGATTCTTGGCATGTCATTGTGATACAGTCATGTAACTGAAGTATATATATATGCCACTGTATGTGTTATCAATATTCTGTTTGGGTACCAAATAAAATAAAATAAAAAAATAAAATAAAAATATCAAAAACACGAAACATTCTGGTTTGAGGTCTATTCGACACGAAATTTCAATTGCTAGCAAAAAAGCAAATATATGGGAGCTCTTCGTCTTTTTGGCGTATACTAATCAAATTAGTAAAAGTCTCTTCCAAGGCTTTCACACATTCGACATTGCAAAAAATAACCTACCAGCTGTTGTCAAGAAAACTATTGCTCAATCCTTTTACATTCGTGCTTTACCGGTTTTTCTTACTTATTATATCCATGGAGATATAACATTTAAAAAAATCTAATGGCTTCAGTGCAATTGAGCCATATGACCCACTGTGTATTGTATTAGGGTCGGACCAATTCACCGCTCAGCACACATCCAGTAGCCTCCAAGTAGAAGTGCGAGTCCGGATAGGATCTGTGCCTGTGGGCCAGTTTATTTTATTTATTTATTATGTGATGCAAAATCAATTTGAAACTAATTGAAACAATTTTATCTTAGGAACTAACACAAAAATATTTTAAACATTGAATAGATACCAGAAAATGAATAAATTGCATAGTCCAGTGGCAACGTCACCTAACTAGGCTGGTACCCGTTCTAAGGTGAACGTTTAATTTTGGGCGTGCGTGTTCAATACTGCGTATATAAAAAAATAAAATATTAAAATAACCGTTTGATCTCAAATAAATAAACATGCAACAACTACATTAAAACTACTAAATACTTAAAATTAGGAGTGGAAAATAAAAATGTCCGCGAAAGAATTCAAATGAAAAAAAAATGTATTTTGCTAATAACTAAGATAAACAATTTTAGAGTTTCCCTGGGACTCGTTCTTCTACTGATAATCGGGGGTGTCTGGAAGCGTCTTTGTTTCTTATAGAGGGGGGGTGGCTGTTAACCATATGACAGCCGCTCTTGAAACGACCGATCGGCCGCCCTATTCCGGGTGGACAGTCGGGCAAAGGACGCGGTTGTCCGCGATAGATCTGGTAGACAAGAAATCACCGCTAACATAAGGTAGAGGACCGCGCAAGCTGCCTCGAACCTGTAACAAGTCGGGAGGACGGAGAAATTATCCATAACTCGTAGTCAGGGGCGAGATGGTCCACTGGTTGTTTCTTATTGTCTCCCGTAAGGCGTTGGACTCTCACGGGCCGTGGCGGAGCTAGCTGGTGGATTGTTCCGTGCCCTAGTACTCTACGCTCAACCATTACTCTCGTTAAAACTTCCTTTGAGAACTAATGGGCCCTGTTGGAGTTAGCCAAGAAGACCCATTCGTTCAGGGTCGGTCGTACTCACGGGTCAACACCCATCTGGCGGCCTCCACGCAGAAGGGTGAGCTAGGGTAGGACGCTGGCCTGCGGGCCAGTCTCCCCTAGGAGTCAACCTTCGGGCGCTCTTGGTCAGCCAATCGATTGTGCACTCCGACTAACAGACGGGGTGGTCTGGGAATAGTAATGTTTCCAATAGAGCGGGGGTGGTTGTTAACCTTATGGTAACTGCTCTTGAAACGACCATTCGGTCACCTGATCCCGGATGAATAAGCCGAGAAAAGAATGCCGTGGTCCGTGATATATTCGGTTGTCACCGTATCACTGCTTCAAAAGGGAGAGGACCGCGCAAGCGACCTCGAACCCATAACCAGTCGGGAGACTGGAGTAATCTGGTTGCAACTGGAAGTAAGGACGCGAGTGTCGGGCCGCAGCTTGACTTACCTGACTATCTCGCGGTAAGGCGTTGGCTTCTTACGGGCATGTGGCGGAACTTGACGGTGGACTGCTTTTGTCGATGACGTTTAATGACGATAATTATGACGATGTGAATGATTCTATCTCGAATGTTGTGGATTGGTTCACAGCAAACAATCTGCTACTAAATGAAAAGAAAAGAAAATGTATAAAATTCTCACTTCCAAATGTAAAGCAGATAGGGCCAAATATTATAATAAAAAATGAGCTCCTAGAACTGGTCGATTCCACTGTATTCCTTGGTATTACTTTAGATAAAAGCTACAATGGGGCACACACATTAAGAAATTGGCCGACAGACTAAGTTCTGCGGCATGTGCTGTAAAAAAATCGTAATTTAACAGATATAAGTAGACACGGCGAGGCTGGTTTACTTCAGCTATTTTCACAGCTTGATGGCGTATGGCATCTTGCTGTGGGCCCATGCTGCTGACACTGATAAAATATTTATACTACAGAAACGAGCCATCCGCGCTATTTATAAATTAGGTGCTGGACATTTGTTACGCAGAAAATTTAAAGAAATCAATATTTTGACAGTTGCATCTCATTACATCTATGAAAACTTAATTTATGTGCATAAAAATAAAGAACTGTTTTTAACTGTGTAGGCATGGTGTCAATACTTGAAATAAAAATAAACTTGCTGACCATAAAAGTCGACTCTCCAAAACCACAAAATCATTCAAAGGGCAATGTATACGCTTCTAAAATAAAGTCCCAGAAAACATGCAAAATTTATCTGTGATACAATTTAAGTCATTTATTAAAAAGAAGCTGTATTCAAAGGGCTACTTTAAAATAAATGATTATCTAGACGACAAAGACCTTTGGAAATAAAATGGTTACCTCGTTGATTTATATCACTTGTGAGGGACCACCCCTCACAAAACTCCAAATTATTTGATGTGAGGTGGTGGTGTCAACTTTCGAGTTATCTCCGTATTTAAAGGCGGTTATGATGAAGCAGAAAGTATTTATTGATTGAATCGATTGAATATTGCCAGTTATAACGTTTGCCGAATTAACGAGTGCCCGAATTACTTTATCGAGACGCGAGGGTTGCGCGACGGCGGTTATGTAAGAGAGTGGATGAGGATTGTATGTGTGCTCCTAGTATCTTGTACTGGGCACGGCTCGAGTCTGTGGGATTACAGACTGATGCTTCGAGAGCTAATGGGCCCATGATGAGGTGGCCACGATGACCCATGTGTTCAGGGTCGGTCACACTCACGGGTCAACACCCATCCGATGGCATCCACGCATGGGGTGCGAACCTGGGTAGGACACTGGGTAGGACACTGGGTCAACCAGTCTCCTCTGGGAATCAAACCTCTGGCGCTCCTGGACGGTCTGCGCACCGAGCGGCGCAAGCCAATCGACTGTGCTCTCCGACTAACAGTCGGGGGAGTCTGGGAACTGTGTTGTTTCCTATAGAGCGGGGGTGGTTGCCTACCTTACGGCGACTGCTCTTGAAATGACCATTGGCCATCCGATCCCGGTTCAGAGTCGGGCAAAGGACGCCTTGGTCCGCGACAGATTCGGCGTACACCGTTTCACCGCTTCGTAAGGGAGAGGACCGCGCAAGCGACCTCGAACTCGGAACCAATCGAGAGACCGGAGAAATCTAGTCACGATTGGAAGCAAGGGCGCGAGTGTCGGCCCGCCAGGTAACATTACTGGCTATCTCGCGGTAAAGGCGTTGGCTTCTTGCGGGTTGTGACGTAGCTGGACGTTGGATTGTTCTGTCCAAAGTCTTCTACGTTCACTGCAGGGCGACAGAACGAAAAAATCGTTAAAACGTCCTGTGGTGACGGGCTCGCCCGTTGTAGTTGACACCGCAAGTTGATGCTTCGAGACTCAGGGAAAATGAGGAAAGGAAACCAAGGAGCCGGATCCGTTGAGCGACCTCGTAGAGGGGTACCGGATATGCCGTCGCAACCTTGGGGAAAGGTGATCAATCGGGGACTGATAATTTGGTTGCTTTTTGGCCGGTTTATATAGGCCGTGCAATGATGCAATTTGAAATATTCTGAGTAAAAGTACTGTTTTATCGTGCTGATTCATAGCTGCACGAGTCAAAATAATAGCTGAATTGTGTCAGTGGATTTCACTGGAAATCGATGCATTTGTTGATCGTATGTAGTGGACTTAAGGTCCGTTACACACGTTATATGTCACAATAATTAGTTATAATGTCACAATAATTTAATTTTTCTATCATTTATGTATGTTTGTATGCATTATTGACGTCAAAAAGTTACGATTTCGTACTATTTTGAATAAAAAACTTATGATTATAATGATTATGATTATGTCCTAAGTCTTCTGCGATCACCTCACGGGAGACAGAACGATCAATATCGCTGAAACTTCCTGAGGTGACGGGTTCGCCCGTTGTAGTCGACAACTCTAGTTGAGGTGACGGGTTCGCCCGTTATGGTCGACAACTCCAAATATCCATGGTCCCAGTAAAATTGCAATTCGCAATGATATCCCCTGTCTCCTGATTTCATCCTACCCTCCTTTTACATCAAGCATAGCGGCTGTGGCCCGCGGCCCCCTGTATGGAAAAATAATAAAGTGCTTTCGTTCCAGAACGACGCTTCAGGAGTTTCAGCCGCGAGAGCGAGAGGGAAAGATGCCCGAACCGCTTGTGACCGTCTCCGTCGCTCGGCCGGGGAGGGGCGCTCCCTCCTCGGGGGCATATTTTGTGAGTGGTGCCGCTATTTTCTTAAGGGAATTTATTTAAGGCACTCGGAAATGTCGGCGAAATGAGAGCAAAAAAGGAATATTTTACTTGCGAGCTGCGGGGAAATTAGCAAGCGTATATTCTCTTTCTGAAATGGGAACCAGGCGAAAATATTTCGTCAAGCCTTAAGGCCCGTGTTGTAACAGAAATTCCTTTTTTTCGCGCTTGGGTCACGAATTATAAAAAAGGGTTAGTTTTCAGGGTTCTCTGTAACCTTTTCATGTCCCGAAACGTTGTGTATTGTTGCTTTTCCGAAATTCTCAAAATTTTCCTTGACAGCTGTCAGATGACAATAACATTATTGTTGGCATTATTGAAATAATCTAATTAAAAAAAAAAAAAAAATTTAAATAAATTTCAAGTATCAAATTATAATTCTAATTAAAAAGAAAATACTACATAAAATTTTACTTTTATTAGAAATTTTGGAAGTAAATCTACCATCTATGTCATCATAGAGTAGAGACATTCGTGTTTTTGGTAATGATGAGTTGTCAAACGAGTTCCTGCTAGTACTCATTTCCTGTTTCGAAGATGGTGGGGCTGCGGGCTGTGCTCTGGTTTCGCCGCGGAAGAACAAAAGTTTTTTAGGAGAGAGAGAGAAAATAAAAGGGTATCACCCACTTTGAGTGCAGAGTTAAAATATGTAGTGCAAATTACCGTTAAACACAGCTGAGTTTCGTTTCTTCTAATTTTTCTTGGAATACTTTCGCGATCGCCATGATTCAGGTCGATTTTTTTTCATTTTGGTTCCAGTTTTTACTTGGGCACTTTACAAAAAAAAAAGGAATTTCTGTTACACGGTATAACGTCATGAACATATTTTGAACACTCTAACCAAGTCTTTCGCGCGTTTAGGCTACACCGAAATAAAGAGCGCACTAAACTCGACAAGACAAAAAACTCGAATACAATATAGAATAACAAAAATATTAATAATCTAAATATTACTTTTGTTCAATCAAATTCTTTGTGACTATTAAAATTTGACTTCTATGGATAGTTGTCTTAAAAAGTGTAATGAAAATAATAAAATGAAAAATATTATTTAATTATATATATGTCATTGTAACTTTCTTATATTACAATTTAATCACTGTGTGTTATTCCTTGAGTCATGTATTTATATGCTAAATATTCATTAAAACATGTAGATAAATATATTAATTGTAAACTTTATATCATTTTATTGGTTAGTTGATAAACTCTCATAATGACTTCGGTGTTTTTCAATTAATAAAAACTTTGAAATATTTTTTAAGGAATATTTTTAAGTGTTGACTTAACCGGTTTAAAGCCAGCCTTCGCGCGCAAAAAATTGCACCGCAAATTTTGTTAAATTTTGTAAATAAATACTAACAATTTCGTTTTTTCATGAATTCCCTCTTGTTACCTAGTAATTAGTCTTGTTAGTCATGTGTATTATATATGTAAAATAGCCCGTTACAACAGTTAAAACCCGTTTTTAGATAGAACGCGTTTTCCCTAGTTAAAACTAGTTTCTATTAAATGCCATTGTTAAAACTAGAAATACCTAGTGAAAGCTAGAATTTACAATTGATGTTGTTACATAAAGTTGATAACATTAAATATATAGGTAGGTATATTTATTAATTACCGGTTACAATGGAGCACCCACATAATGGAGCTGTCAGCAAAGTTACAAAACTCACATATGTTTTCAAAGACCTTAGAGGCATCTTTGACCAAAGGACACTTAAGATAGTATACCATGCCCTGTGCCAATCCATCCTAACCTATGGGATCATAGGGTGGGGAGGTGCAGCGAAAATTCACATGGAGTCCTTGATTAAAGCTCAGAAGCTAGTACTAAAAATTAT
Source organism: Micropterix aruncella (assembly GCA_944548615.1). Classification (NCBI taxonomy): domain Eukaryota; kingdom Metazoa; phylum Arthropoda; class Insecta; order Lepidoptera; family Micropterigidae; genus Micropterix; species Micropterix aruncella. The sequence goes on along the minus strand of OX155969.1, from coordinate 22,152,145 downwards.
AAAAAGAAAGCCTTTGAGATACTCTTCAGATGATCTCTACAAAGAATATTACGTGCTTGACGAACCACAACTATACGTGAAAGCGGCGCTCTGTGAGTATCAAACTAATTTAGAGTCCGCAATAAGAACTCAGCAAACAATCTGCACGCGCCAATCTCGAACTTTAATATCCTAGACGATGATTTAAAAATGTATGTGCGTCTACTTATTCTTTTAAAGCCAAGATTGATTCCTGTCTAAAACATGACGCCCGGAAAAATATTCACAAATTAATATACCGAGACAGTTCCCATCATTAAATCTTATCCTTGACAATTCTTATTATTATTTTCGCAGGCTTTTTATTTATTACTATTATTTATTCATTAAATTTGGTGACTATTGTTTGATATTATTTGACAATTTATTTTATTTTATTAATACGATTATTTATTTTATGTGTTTTATTTTAAATATTTCCTGTTGTGATCATTATTTAGTGATTATTAGTTATAATTTGTAATGGTGACGGTAATATATTTCCTTTCCTTTTTATTTTTATTTTATTTTTTTCAAATCGCCGAATATATGTGATCTAAAAACTAGAGAGCTCGCTGCCCTGGAACAAGTCCTGGCACTTAGTTGGGCAGCAGCAGTACATACCTGCTAATGCTTATATCGGCCGTGTTCAATTTTAATTTTAATTTTAATAATATATCTTTTTATTGATATGATTGTTAGTGAGACCTATGCATTGTATATATAATTTTTAAATAATTAATTAAATAAATAAATAAAATAAATATATTTGATTTTCAGATAAAACTAATCCACCCTGCGTTGCTTAGGAGATAACCTATTTCCATAGTCCCCAGACTCCTTCAGCAATTAATTTATATTGCACAACCGATTGGCGTCGCCGAATGGTGTCAAACCGTCCAGTAGTGCCTGGAGGCAATCCCACCAGGAGAAACCTATCCACCAGCCGCCAGGCCTGAGGCGCGGGAGTCTTACCCGGGTATCCATCCACATGAGGAGGCTACTGAACGGGACTGGGTATGTATATGTACCTACTGTACCTCAGAAACTACCTGACTGATTAGGACCAAATTATATACAAAAAACTAGTGAGATTTTCACCTTTTTCTTTTAAAATGGCAGCCTTTTCAAAATAAAATAGGAAATTTAAAATTTTTTAAAAAGTCATAAATTCGTTTACACCAGTCTTAGCAAAATAAATAAACACGACTTAGAATTGACTATATCATCAACTCTCCATATCTCCACATCAACTATCATCCCATCAGTTTTCCTCATCCACTGAGGACCAGCAATTCGACAAAGATTATCGCTCCGTCGTATTGGATACAAACCGAAATAATTTCTATTTAACCATTTCGACCTCTCCACTATGAATAATTAATTAATCATGTCATCATTTACTTAATATTCTTCCCTCATGTTCAGCTGGGAGATGTGGTAAAATAGAAGAATATAAGAAAATGTCCCCCGCAGAGGTCACTAAGTGGCCCTGAATAAATTATGACGCGGGATTTGTCGACGCGATTCAAATTAGCAATCGGAGGGACGCCACGTCACTGAAATTCATAATATCAACGGCGTGCTGATATGAATTTTCAGACTCCGTGAAGGAATTATAAATAGGACAAAAACGAATTTACCGCGTGAAGTTTGTAACACCCGAGGATTCGGCGATGTTGCGATACCGTTGTCTAGGGCAGTCTACCCTAGACAACGGCGGTTGCAACATCGCCGAAACGTCGGGTGTTACGAACTTCAAGCGGTAGATTCGTTTTGACTTAATTATAATGTCAAACAATTGCGATAGTCTTCGACTCCATAAAGATATCTTTATGCTTGTTTTCTGTGGTTTATGCTGAATTTTACTAATAAAAAACCTCAAATTTTGAAAGATTTTAAACCCTATTAGAGGTTAGACTTATATTGGTTTTTTTTCATACCTTATTTCGCATTATCAAGCTATGGGTACACTATAAAATTGAAGACTTTCGCGGTTGTTTGACTTTATAAATAGGATAGAAACGAATTTACCGCGTGGAATTTGTAGCACTCGACGTTTCGGTGACGTTGCAGCCGCCGTTGTCTAAGGTAGACTGAATGAGCTGGTAATCCGTTGTTCACAAATTGGCTATGTTTTTCGTTTTTGCCGTGTTTAATATCAGAATGCGGTGTTCAAGCCATTTTGTAGTAATTTAATTTTATTTATTTATTTAAGAATTAATTACTATAAACATTGATTTGCTTGAAAATATAACAGGAACCGAATGGCAAAACCTTAACCTTTTGCTTATTTGATTCTGTCACCCAACTGGGACTAGCCCGTTCTAGGGTGGACAGGACTCCAATATTACAATTAAGCTTGCTTGATTGCTTGGTTGCTTACAAATGTACAAGTTTTAGTAAAAAGCTAATAACACTAAATTGCCTTAAAATGTGGTCTTCAAAATAATAATAATAATAGTAATAAAAAATATTAAAAGATAATATCACAAATATAATATAAAATTCGATTAAATAATATAAATAAAGGTATATGTGAGAAAAGAAAGAAACAGTCATTAATATTTAATATATGTTAAGTAATATAGGATTTAATATAAAAATATCTAGACCAAAAAAGTACGATTCATTGTCAAAATTACAATATTGAGGCTATTTTGAGATTTTGTTATGATTTTCTTGCATTAGTCAGCTTAACAAGTGTAAAAGTATCGTCGTCGAAAAAATCTAGGTTGGTGCCGGCAAGTGACTACCTTCCATACCTATAGGGAGGGAGCTGGAGGCAGGCGCAAGAGAGCATTTATTCCGGCGGGTCGGCAGCCCAATAATAATGGAGCGAGACAAAAGGAAAAATAATAAGGAAAAAGGAGGCAGCAAAGTGAATAGAAAGTCGCTACCAGGGCGCCCCGCGCGGATGCCAGCCGCCTCGGCCGGGCAGCCATTATCAACGCCGCAGATCGACGCGGATCCGATGGAGTAGCCTCCATCCGTATCCCGGACATCGGTAACTTCACTCCCTTACTCCAATTACTAAATTCATCTAAAGATGTTTTTGCATTTAAATTTACATTTTCGTTGTGTCCAATTGACAGCTAAATAGCGCTCTTACACGTGTAAAAATATTTGTGTTAGGTAGTAAGTTTTGTTGCTGCTCTTTATTAACCCTTCGAGTAGCGGCATAATTTCATGGCAGACCGCGGCAATTTATTGGAATTTCTTACATTATCGCCGCGCTCGACAAAAAATACTATAACTATGGAACTATTATAGCAATCATAAAAAGAATAACTGTGCAATGCTCGGATTGAAATTTCGTATATAGAATAATGAAATATCATTTTGTAAAACAATTAGATAATTATGAATAAATATGTGAAAGTCGAAAAAGTGAAAAAAACACGGCATTCTAGCTTGTACCTGTCTGAAAAAATACGGAACCCTATTTAGAAATTTTAAATACTATCGTGATCTTTATTCTCTATCAAAGATAATATTTCGTTTCGCTTATTTATATACAAAAATATTTATATATTAGCTCATAAAAACCAATAAAAATTTTGATGATTTCTCGAAAAAAATATCTGATATGGAATTTTACGAGAAATATCCGCGAAATGACGCGCGAAATTATTCTAGCGGCCGTACCATAGATACATAGATCTATGGTATGAGGTATTTGGTATGGATTTTAGGATGCGTTCGAATTAGAAAATAATATTACTGTGCGCTCCGGGAGCAAGCCGCCAAGTATCTAAGAAAAATACATTATTAAATAAAATAGTCAAGTATTTGGATACTACTAAAAGTTATTCGTCGTAAAATCTTATTAAAAAACAAGATAAAACTATCGTGGTTGTTTGACATTATAAATTAAGTTTGCCGCCTACTCGCAAATGACAGTTTGCCTCACTTTATCCTGTACAACGCCGGTTGCAACATTGCCGTAACGTCGGGTGTTACAAACTTCACGCGATATTGTTAAACAGAAGATTGTCTGACTACTTTATCTTTTCTTTCCAGAATGTTATAATTGTCAATATTCTGACAGTCGGCAACTACTATCTACATGGACGGACCGAAGCAACTGCGACCTGGAATAGGAAATAACTATTAAAAAAATGTATATTATAAAATTAATACCATAAAAGGTGTTTTTTGACGTTTATTTCCAGTGATTTCGTAGGAAAAAATAATCAATATTACTTATAATGTTCTAATATTGTCTTTTCGCGTCCAGCATTCAAATAAATAACTATGAACTTAGGGGCTCTATAGACGATCAAGCATGCTTGGCAAGCATCGCTTCGCTGGCTGGGAAGGCATCGTAAACCGCAGGAAATAGGCATTTTTTTAAATATTCGCCAAAAATCCATAATTTTGTAGTTTATACCAGGGAGTCACGTTAATTAGTCGCAATTGATTGATGAATGACGTGACTCCCTGGTATAAAACTACAAACTTAGCCATTATTGGTAAATATTTTTTTAAATATTTGCATATTTCCTGCGGTTTATAATCCCTTCCCAGCCCGCGACGCGATGCTTTACAAGCATGCTTGATCGTCTAGAGAGCCCCTTGAACTTTTGAGCAGAGCTCGCAAAATGCTAAAATTTGTTAAGCCATTAGGTATCAAGGAGGCAACACAATCACACGTCGCGTGGTGGGAATCGAACCGTGGAGTGGTATATAACCGACGATCTCATCCACTGAATCAGCGGGCGTCCATATAATAAAAATAGCATTACAAATGTTGGTGAGGTGACGCCCATAGCATGATTGAGAAACATAGACGTGTAGGTATGTGGTCGTATGCACGAAGGCTGCCGACTTCACAACGCTATATTGTATACATATATAGGTAAAGGCATACCATCGTAAATAAATACTTTCTTAATAAGGATAATTATTTAGTCTCCGTAGCAAAGCGAAAGGACGCCGGAAATAACTAGAGATATAGTGACAGACCTCAGCCGAACAAGGTCCATATCATTTCTTTGTCAATTTATTTGAGAATTAAATTTATTCGAGAATCAAATTCAGATTTATTTGAATAAACAAGCTCCGCGCCCCCCCCCCCCCCCTCCCCATAGCAATGTGGGCCCTGGTGCACCCCACCACCTGGCACCTTAGTAACTACATCACTGATACCTAGATACAGAACTACCTGGCTATCCCAAAAACGAAAATCATCTGAATTCGATATGAAGCCTGGTGGCAGTCCGGATCTCGCGTGAGTCTCGCCATTCAGGAAGTGGGGGCGACAGGGCGGTCTCGTCACCCCAGGCTGGTATAACAATATATGATCTTTTTTTTCTGCCTGGAATTAGGCGTAGAGACTTAGATACATAGAGACCCCTCCATTCATTTGCCGGAGTGCACACACTGAGAAAAATATAACGATGTAATACACGGAAATACGCATGTTTCAACAAGGATTAATAATAATAACTAAAACGGTTTATTCGTACAAAAATGCGAACTTATTGCCTGTTGGCAGTATTTTAGAACTAACCTATACTATTGTATGAACATTATTTGCGAGTAGATGCTACGTAACTTAATCTATATAAAGAGTATTAAAAATACAAAAAAAAGAGGATGGAAAGAAATATATATAATTAATTCTTTGTGGGCATATGATGTGCCACACCAAAATAATCTAGCACCTATAAGGACGTTAAGGTTTAAAAAGGTGGAGAAGGGGAAGGGAAAGGGAATTTATGTGGAACATTTCAAATGATCTCTTAGTCTGTTTTTAAAACTTATTATCCTTGGCGCGTTTCTGTCATTTTTTGGCAAAGCATTGCAAACACGGGCTCCGTGCACGTTGAAAGAGAATATGAAGAAGTCAGTGCTGTGACTAGAGATAGAGAGTAGCAGGTTATCTTTTGATCTCAGTCGGCGCCCATGAGCCGATAGTGCAGTAAATCTGCCAGTGAGATAATTGGGAGCGACGCCATCGAAGATCTTGAAAAGCATACAAAGAACTCTCATGTCGCTTTTCTCCCGGGTCGACAGCCAGTGAAGTGAAGTACTCCATGATGTGAATTTTCTGAGGCCATGGATATAACGAATGCAGACATTTTGGACACGCTCATCTTTGGTGGATAACTCCTCTGTGAGGTAGAGAAATGCGACATCTCCATAACCCAGAAGGGGGAGGAGAGCAGACTGACAAATCGCAATCTTGCTCTCCTCCGGGAGGATATTAACACGCTTCTATTAGGTCGACCTGTATGTAACTATGTAATGGAATCTAAGGTAACTAATTTAACCATCTTCCAAGAATCGTAGCGTCATGAAAATTGGCAGCTCTATGTAGTTCTGATGACAATACAATAATATGGTACTGTCGAACTGATCTGATGATGGAGTCGGAAGATATGAACTGGAACTTCATGATGGAACATCGTATCATAGGACTTGTTGGACTTGTTAGAAAAGTCTTGGAATGAACTTTGACCACGATTAGGTTTCAAGGTCTGATGATGAAGCCGGAAGATAGGCACTGGCATTCCATGATGGAATATCGTATCATAGCCGTGTGTATGTGAATATCGTATCGTAGCCCAAAAGCGTGTTTTTAGTGTTTTAGTGTTTTTTTTAAAACTATTAATTTATTTTTCAGTCTATTCACCGACTGAAATCGGCCGAAGAGTTTGCGTCGCATTTCTCGTATATATAGTCGCCATGAGAGGATTACGTATATACCTCGGAATGTGGCCCATACGTATGAATTAACATGACGCGTAACGGTATTGGCGTGACGGTAGTTACCGTTCCGTAATGTTAAAACATAATGTTATTTCATTACGATGCGTCCTTGAGATATAGTGGTAAACGTACGGTTATAGTCGGACAAATGAATCATGTTGTATCTAGAGTATACAGTTATTTCCGTATTAACCGTAAGAAAAATATTGATACACAATATCGAGTAATGGAGTTTCAACGAAATTCAATTCAAAAAAAATACTTTTGAAATATCGCTATCTATATAATTAGATAAAATGGATATTAGTATATCTGATATTATATATCTGTGGATATTAGTATAGACTCCGAAACTGTCCGATCACCATGATAGTTGACACATATAGATATATTTTCATTGAGATGGTTTTTCTGATATTAGATTTGTTGTAACTTACCACTAGATGCGCTGCAGCACATCAACTTCTATAACGCTCAACCGATCGCCATAAAAATGGCGTATACATAGACATGAAAATGGCGTATACATAGCACGCATAATATTTTCGCGCTATTAACTCTATTTTATCTCGCCAACAAATGGCGTAGCAGCCAACTTTTTTACCATTCAAACAATCGTTTTAATTGGTATTATATTATGACATAAAATTGGTAGACATAGGTATTTCAGCACGGATAATATTTCCACGCTTTGTTGTAACTTGTGGCGCTTTGTTGTAACTATACCATTCAACCGATCGCCATGAAAATTTTATATATTCGAAAGTGGAAGGAACGGCGATTAACATAGGTTACTTGAGGTAGAGAAGGGGGGGGGGGGGGGGGGTAGAGAGAAGGAGGAGTAGAAGAGGAAAAAAACGATTTCCCGAGCATCAACGGTAACATTCCACTAGTTCTGTATAAAACCGTGAAAGAACGATCGCTTATCGTTATAACAGGAGGGCGGTGTCGACTATAACGGGCGAACCCGTCATCCCAGGCTGGTATAGCGATATAGATCGTTCTTTCAGCCGTGGGATAAGCGATTTTAGGTGGTGAACGGTTTCGTGGAACTTGGGCCACAAGATCCATTTTGTTCTCGGATCGGCTCAACTCACGATTCAGGTCCTATTTAGAAGCCTCCTCGAGTGGAAGTCTACCCCGAGTCAGACTCCCGTGTCTCAGGCCTCAGAGCTGGTGGACCGGTTTCTCCCAGCGTTGTGCATTCTGACTAATTGCTGAAGGGGTCTGGAGACTATGGAAATACAATGTTTTCAAGCAGCGGGGGTGGATATTCACCTGTTGTCATGCCACTCTTGAAATGACCTTGGGCCATTCGACCCCGTGTGGCACTACGGGCAAAGAACGCCCAGGTCCGCGATAAATTCAAACTGAATTACCGCTGTAATACAACAGGTAGAGGTCGCGTAAACGACTCGTAACCAGTCGGGAGGATGGAGGTATCCTGAAGGTTAATTCCAGACGGAGGTATCCTGCCAAAACTGGTAGTTAGGGGGTGAGGCTGCCGACTGGGTACCTTTGCCGGTGCCTCGCCCTAAGGCGTTGGTCTCTAATGGTGAATTGCTGGTGAACTAGACAGTAGAATGCCTTGTCCCCAAGTCTTCTACGCTTATTGTTAAAACAGCGTGGGGTGACGGGTTTGCCCGTTGTAGTCGACACCGCCCTACTGTATGAAACCGTAATAACAAAATAGTAATGTAAGAATCAACCCGATATTTTCCTCATCGTGTGTGTGTAGGTGTGCGGAGCAGCCATAGTGATTGAAATTCTTTCAGACGTATTTGATTTTAGCTTCTGATTTTAGTTTTGTTTGCTTGTCCATACGATATATAGATACAGAACCACCTGTCTTCCCCAAAAAACGAAAGTCTGGATCCGCCATTATGTGTTTGTTGCCTGGCGGTTATCGGAGCTGGTGGCGGTCCGGATCTCGCGTGAGCCTCGTCGTCCAGGCAGAAGGCCGTACAGGCAGCGGGTGCCGCCATTAATCAGACGGGGGCTCCGCCCTCCCGGCCGACGGAGCGCCCGGAGCCCGCGACGCCCATCGCCTTATTGCCGTGCCGCGTCGTCCCGCTTCACTTCGCCGGTAGGTAGCCACCGAAGGAAAAGAGAAAAATCACCACGCACGCCTTTACGCCCTTCGTCTTTCTCCGCGGCGGACCCAAAATTTTAATTTCCTTTTGAATTATGATCCTTTCTTTCGTGCCGATCCCTTTTACATAGTCATGCTCCTGATATCATCCGCGTAAAGGCCGTTATTAATCACGCATTTACTCGGAATGTTTTTTGTAATATTTTTGTTATGATATTTTTCTTCCTGATATGATTGATTATATAGGGTGGCGGTTCCCTGACTGGCCTTCGCGAAACATAACACGTTATCTACCAGAGAAGGCACCGGTGACCGGCGGGTGCCCTGGATCTAGACGCCGCATAGGGCACCGGTGACCTCAGAGCAGACCTAATTTTAAAACGAATTTGTGAGCCGTAAAACCAGTGGGGTAACCAAGCCGGTGTAACCGGTGCGGCGCACCGAGGCCCACGATAGTTTGGGTGCCCAAAATGTGCACAATTGTGACACATGCATCAAAGTACAAAAACAATTTTGAAGCGACCTTTTGGAATCTCAGGCATTATGATTATTACTTTGTGCTATTATTACTGTCTTATTTAACCCTTTGTAGCCCAAGATCTTCAAACAAAAATTAATGTTGATAATAAGATAGGTTAAGGCAAAGAAAAAAACACGTACCTACTTCTCAGATATTTAAAAATATTTATTAATAATCATTTATTTGACATTTAAGGGAATGTCACATTACTGTAACATTGAGTTGAAAATATACAAAAACATTTATGTTGAATGGAAAAATTTGAAACAATTATTTTGTTTATAAAAGCATAATGCTACACTGCATTTTTCGCAAATTGTTTGTAAAATGCCAGTGCACTTGGGAATCTTGCAACGTATTTTTTTTAACCCAAATCGGCCAATGACCGACCTGGTCCTGCATTACTGCCAATGGAGGAATATGTTGCGCAGGGCCGTTATGTTTTTTGGCTTGAATTTCGTCTTCTAAAGACCTTCAACTCTTGATTTAGGCTTCAGGCCAAGCTCGCATAAGGTCTCGCCTATCTCAAGTCTAAATTCTGCTGAAGACATTTGTTTGCCGTTGAGATATTTTGCCTTCCTTACTCTTTGGTATAATAACCAAGAATTTGCCATAGTCAGTTCCAGTAAATGTTAGAACATCATAACTTGCCATCTTTTGCTTCGAAATTTTGAATGGATAAAATTATATTCTTACCTACAGGTTTCCACGAAAACCACACAATTGTATACAGTTTTTATATTTTTTTATCAGTCATTCAATACTTGCCTTAGTTCTAATTTATCACTTTCATCAACGCGCAACATTTAAACTCACATAAGTCGCATAGTTACTCTATCTATGATTTTTACTCGATACTACGGTAGGGTACAGTAGTGCTAGATGGATTCAAATGAACTAAATGAATTTAGTGTTTTATTTAGGGGGATTTTAGGGGGATTAGTAGTTTGTTACAGAAATGTCACATGAAGCTATAAAGGGTTAAGACAGTAATAATAATAAATATTGTTGTATTATTATTACTGTCTTAACAAAACTTTCAACTATTTTTAGGGTTGCTGAATCAGTTATTATAAAAGACAATGCTACGAGAGCCAGTTTTGCTGAAGTTTACATTTACATTTACATTTTCGTCGTGTCTAATTGACGGCTAAAGACCGCTCTTGGACGTGTCAAAATAATTAGGTTAGGTTTTTACTATCATTAGTTTATTGCTTCCAATTGATATTTTCATTAACAGACGACAAAGAAAGGTCTTTGTTCTGTCATATGCAGGTCTTCCCTTTTCCATTTCATAGATTGCCCTTAAATGTTAACCTGGTCCTATTTTAACCCTCCAATGGCAGGCAGCCGATCGCACATTGAAAGCATCTCGGTCTCAGTCCGAGGGGCGTGCGTAACCCCATTGCAATTGCATCTAGTAGGGTTAGCTAAACGAATTCGCGGTTACTGAGTCGATTTCTCATTTAGGCGACTATACCTCGCTCAAACAGTTAAAAAAATGGCATTTTGTTATCAATTTTAAGTGACTCCCGCGTGTATTTAAATAATAATAAGGATATGAATCTTGTTGCGAATTTCTTAGACTTTTGTACTGTAATACAAATCTATATATATATATATATATATATATATAAAACAAAGTCGGGTTTGTTCGAACACTTATAACTCGAGAACGGCTGGAGCCATTTTAATGGTTTTTGATTTGTTGTATTTGAATAACTATTAAAAACAAAAATTGAAAAATTGATGAAAAAAAAATTAAAGAAAAAAAATCCCATACAAAATGTAAATCCGTGTTTTTCTCATAGTCAGTTGTACGTGGCATGTTCACTTGTCGGCAAATCATCCGCTTTATTTGTTCTAGCGCCCGATTAAAAAAAAACAAAAAATGTCGTAATCACAAGGTGCTTCAATGAAGAGAATTAAACCGAATGCATCCCATGCTGCACAATATGTAAATAGTTTAATTCAATCATGTCTTACTGACACGCGATTGATATAATTATGTTTTTTAAACTTTTATATTTCTTTTAGTGTTTTTATCCTAATAAAGTAATGAGCTTAATATTTATTTTGTATTCATTGTATTACTTTCATAAAAAAACTGTAACACGACATTCATTGACTGTTAGGCGGTATGAAGTTCGCCGGGTCAGCTAGTAAAAAAATAAAATGAATAAGGCATAATCCCATTTTAGTCATTAACTTGGTATATATTACTAATATAGTTTAAAAGTTTGTTTGCCATGACATATTAAAAGATATTAACAAATTAAATAAAATAATAAAATAAAAAAAATAAAATAAATTACACAAAGATGATTTTATTTGTTTTTATTAATAAAATAAATCTAAATATTGAAATTTCGCATCATAGTATGAAAGACTAAGAAATTCTCCACAATTTATATTTTTATTATTATTTAAATGGACCCGGGAGTCACTTAAATATATTACAAAACTGTGATGGACGACTACATTTTAAGAGTTGGTCGTCCATCCCAGTGTTTTTCTCTGATCAATAACGGATACTTACGTGCCACTGAATTACTACATAGTATATCGCCAGTTTATTAAATGAATACTTGGGTCATAGTTAGAATATTAAATGCCTTAGCCTCTCTTTGTTATAACTTGAAGGTATTAGAACTGCTCACGACGATTAAAATACGCAAATCGGAATACTTCGGCCACGTTATGAGAGGCAGTAAATACACGTTCTGTCACTTCTTGTCCAGGGCAAAATACAAGGGCGACGGAAAAAAGACGCCATATTCCTTGGCGTCGTTGGTTTAGAAGGAACGGGATTTCCTTGTTTCGGGCAGCAGAATCACAAGTTGAGATAGCTATGATCATTGATTATATAGGGTATTATATTACTCAATTCCATAGTACGTTTTGGCAGCCCTTTTGCACCGGCGACATGCAGGTGGTGGTGATAGGATTGTCCTGCAAAACAAATAATAATTTATTTGGCCATCTATACTAACATTGATAATAAATGTGTTTTTCTACTAGACTAATTGGTTATGGACTGATATACGGGGAGATTAGAATGCAATTTATTAGTCTATTTAAATATTAAAGCGCGTTATAACTATTAAATTTACAAGAAGAGCTACGTTAAAAATGTGTTTGTTTAATCATATTACTAGCTGACCCGGCGAACTTCGTACCGCCTAACAGTCAATGAATGTCGTGTTACAGATTAGCTTAACCTTATTTATGATTTCATGAAAATACAATGAATACAAAATAAATATTAGGTTCGCTACTTTATTAAGATAATAACACAAAAAGAAATATAAAAGTACAAAAAATACGTATATCAATCGCGTGTCAGCAGGACATGATTGAATTAAACTATTTACATATTGTGCAGCATGGGATGCACTAGGTTTAATTCTCTTCATTGAAGCACCTTGTGATATACGACACTTTTTTATCAGGCGCAAGAACAAATAAAGCGGATTATTTGACGACACCTGAACATGCCACGTACAATTAACCATGAGAAAACACGGATTTACATTTTGTAAGGGAAAATGTATTTTCTTTTATTTTAAATTTTCCATTTTTTGTTTTTAATATTTATTCTGCTATTCGGGACGGAGACAAAAACAACAAATCAAAAACCATGAAAATTGGTTCGCCGTTCTTGAGTTATAAGTGTTCGAACAAACCCGACTTTGTTTTATATATATAGATTATTTTATTTTGAGATGGGGTACGTTGCGGCGTGTTTAAAACCCAGGGAGTTCCCAATGTTGGAGTACTCCATGTCGGTAGAGATCGCGAACTTTAACCCATAATCAAGCAAAGGAATGTGGCGTACCTGGGACACGTGCTGAGACATGAGCGATACCAACTGCTTCACCTAATTAATATGGGGTAATTTTTTGGTAAACGACGGGCTGGGAGAAGAAAAAAGTGTTGGCTCCGCAGTATCCCAGAGTGGACAAATATCTCAAGGGGAGAAGAACTATTTCGCTTGGCCCAAGTCATTGAAACATTCACTTAGCTGACAGCCAACCGTAGGAGAGGAAATATAAGAAGAAAAAAGTCTTATGAACGAAGATGACGCTTTGTTCTCAGTGCTCGCGATATTAAATTCAACCCGGTCCCGGCGCCGTCGACCCCTACCGCGTGGTACTCGTACCTACCCCACCCCACCCCTGCCCATCGTTTTGGGGGTGAATTAAAAAGTTTAATCGCCTTTCAATGCGTTTGACACTTGAACGGAATCCCATTATGTGGATGTTAGCGGGTGGATCGACGTAGACCCCCTACACCCCCTCCCCCCTTTCTTCCAACCAGCCCCCTTTCCTGCCACCGTTGTGTGCTGCGACAAACCGACTTCCCACCAAAGCGAACAGCTTAATAGAATAGTAACGTAGGCAACGCCGATATTGATTTTAAAACGACTGTTGCGCACTACGTGTAGTGAACTAGGTATACATGGCAGTTGAAGTTTCTGATTTTAACTTGATTTTCAACATTTTATAATATTTTATAGACTTTTAGTGGAATGATACTCGGTGATGTTCGAGTATCCATTTCCTTTCTCTCCCACACCTCCTTGAAGAAGTAAGAAGAATTTATTTTCAAAAACCCGATCTGGGTATTGACATTTTTTATTTATTTATTTATTTTATTTATTAATTTACAATAACTTCATATAATATGTCATATAAACACCATTTACATAATATGGTTGAGTTGGGAGAGATTGAGCACATCCTATGGTGAAAATGTTTATCCGCATTCCTCACTAGGTCAGAGACCCGTATCTAGGGATGCTGATTTTTGTTTAATTGTATCCACGAGCTGACTCTTTTGATATTATGAACTTAAGTTGCGTTGCATAATACATAAGAATATATACATATATACATACGCATACATACACACATACATATATATATATATATATATATATATATATATATATATATATATATATATATATATATATATATATATATATATATATATATATATATATATATATATATATATATATATATATATATATATATATATATATATATATATATATATATATATATATATATATATATATATATATATATATATACCTATATATATATATATATATATATATTATATATATATATATATATACATATATATATATATATATATATATATATATATATATATATATATATATATATATATATATATATATATATATATATATATATATATATATATATATATATATATATATATATATATATATATATATATATATATATATATATATATATATATATATATATATATATATATATATATATATATATATATATATATATATATATATATATATATACATACCTACACATATATATATATATATATATATATACATAGCAAATAATACACGAGATTTGATATTAGTTAGTGATATATAATTTAATAAAACAACTTAAATTATTAGCGTGAGCAATTGAGACTCCGCATACATTGGACCCCTTTCAAGCAAATTACATATCTAATAGTGTTTGTACAAATAAAATTACATTTCCAATTACAATAATTACAATTACAAATAAGTCTAAAAAACTAACTATTGAAAAAAACATAGAAATTCAGAATTTCAATAACAAAGATATAAACACTAGAAAAATAAAAAAAAACAGAAATAATGAGAAATCAGCGAGAATCATTAAAATCATGAGAATCAGCAATTGAAAAACAAAAATATATAAAAACTAGAAAAATAAAAAGCATCCAAAGTGTTCTACAGAAACATTTAATAAGGATAAAACTAACAAAAAAAACGAATAAAATTATCAAAATGTAAAAATCAGAAATTTAAATAACAAATATAAAATCAATCAAAAAATTATATTAATAAAAAGAAATCTAAAAATGTTCAAATTTAAATAATCAAATTAAGTAAAAATTATTAAAATCAACGTAATGAAATAAGAGTAAGAAAATTAATTTAACAATTAAGAAAAAGAATATACAAAACACAAATAAGACTATATATGCATTCAATTATGATAGCCCGTTATAAGTATCACTATGACGTGGCTGCTGCACTTACAAAAAACTTTGGTGTCGGTTTTTTTTTGTTAAAATTTTGTTTATAATTTTAAATAATATCCATTAGCCATATTTGTCTTAGAAAATACACGCTTCTAGATACTTTCATTGAAGATTATTACAGTCTCTATGTAGTAGATATGCTCTAGCATATATTATGACAAGCCCTGTTTACTTCAGCTGTTTTTCTCGAGACTTCACCTGGAATATACAGGTAGTGATGTGATTGGTCACGGCCGGCGCAAGCGCAGAGACTTCAACCATGACGACGCGGTATTCGGCCTGTCGGCACGCGGTCCCGACCAAATCGAACCACACACAAAAACTCGCAGACAACACTTTGTTTACGTCACAACCTGTGCTGCGCATGCCCACAGCATTACACCACAATATATCGTACCCGATCCCGTCGATGAATCTGCTGCCGTTGCGGACCGTAAACAATCTGTCGAGATAGTTAGGACTCTCAACTCTTCTAAACTTAACCCGGCGAGGATGTGGTGGGGTCAATTTGACCCTGCTCAATTTGTTTTGAGTACACTGTACAGTGTTTTTTTTTTTTCTTTCTTTTTGTACAGTGTTTTGTCCAGCGGCCTTACGCTGGCGAACTTCTCAGTAGCTGGAGCTATTGAATTCACCTTCTCTCTGCGCGCCACCACTCAGTCGGCAGCCGCCTTCGGATGAAGATAGACGTGCGCGAACGCAAATAGGGCAATTATGACCCTTCCTCAACCACGAATTTTTTAATGTAATATTTATGTTGACTATTTTGATTTTTTAATGTTTTTGTTTAAAATGAATGACAGATAGCTGAAGAATGAGCGTATGTTGGCTGGCAAAGTCAGCGGGCAGTAATGATGAATTTATATCAGATGGCAGCGAAAACAATGGCAGTGACAGCGACAGCGAAGGCAATGTGCCATTATCTGAGTTGCGCAATACTACCCAGGGTGAAATGTTATCAGAAGATGACGTCGAGAAATCGGAAAGACAGGTGCCCAATTCATGTTACTTTGGTAAAGATGGAAGTGTTTCAAAAATCGACCTGAACAACAAGTTCGGACAAGTTCTGAAAATATCATTTGGCAGGTATCTGGAGAAACTGCAAGAGTAATTTGTGATGAGAAATGATTAATTTCTTAATTAATAAAATAACCTAAAAAAAAATATTAATTTTATAAGACAGTTTATTTTTGTTTATTTAAAAAAAATACATAACGGTATCCTGTTTAAGGTGAATATTTTTTAGGGCTTTTTGTATGTTTAAAAAAATCACGTCATTCGTCAATCAATTACGTCCAATTAAGAAGACTCCCTGGTATAAACTACAAAATTAGGCATTTTTGGTAGATATTATAAAAATATTTGTTTATTTCCTGCGGTTTACGATCCCCTCCCTGCCCGCGACGCAAAGCTTATCAAGCATGCTTGATCGTCTAGAGAGCCCCTAAGTCTTATTTTATAAAGACAACCGGAAATCAAGTTATGTTTTTATAACATAATAACAGATGTATTAGCTGTGCCTGCCAGTATTTATTTTTAGATGGTCCCAAAGAGCTTGTAACTCATTATCACTTTTTTTGAACGCCTTGCCTATGTTTATATGTTACAATTTTTGATGAATTTGGTGATTATGATTATTATATAAGCCAAATGTGTGATCATTGAAAAACTGAGGAGCTTGTTTTTTTTATAGCTCCCTTATTAACATCGCACTGAGGGCTCCAAATGGGAGTTAGCGTTTCCAGTGCAGTTGGACTATTAAGGCCTTGCTATTTCTGTTCCGCTCAACTCACGACTTAACTCGGAGAGGAACAAACCTGGAAAGGACTCTGTTCGTCCTGTAGCGGCCGTGTCGTGGATAGGTGGGATCGGATCTTCTGGGCGAAGACCTCGGGCGTTGCTGGGCGGTTTGCGCATCGTGCGGCGTTAGCCAATCGAGTGTGAACTTTGGGGAACGACGGGGGATAGGGGGGGGGGGCAGAATCGATCTGATACGTTTCCTAAACGGCGGGGATTGTTGAGCTGCTGTAAGCTCTTCAAACGACCCGTTTGTTACACGATCCCATGTGATTTTAAAATTATTACATTATTACATTTATTACATTTATTACATTGTCCCATGTGATATTCAAACTTAATAGTTGGTTTGATAGCAACAACCTCACACTAAATGCGTCTAAAAGTAACTTCATACATTTTACAAATCATCGAAATCGGAATAAAGGTTCGCCAATAATACTTTCAATAAATAACACTGCCATTCCTCAAACTCATTGTACTAGATTTTTAGGTGTCCATGTCGACGAACTTTTAAAATGGAACTTTCACTGTGAAAACCTCGAAAGTAGGTTAAGTCGGGCATGTTATGCTTTAAGTATTGTAAGAAGGTCGTTGGATGAATTGCAAACAAGAAATGTTTATTTCTTATATCTTGAAGCTATCCTAAGTTATGCCATTACGATCTGGGGAAATTGTTATGCTTGTCATAGGGAACCCATATTATACTCCAAAAGAGAGCAGTGCGAATAATTGCAAAGGTGAAAAGGGAAGAGTTGTGTCGACCCATTTTTAAAAGGCTAAGAATCCTCACCTTAACCTCACTTTATCTCTTTAAGTTACTGACTGAGTTTTTTAAGAATAAAGAAACACATTATAATAAGTTTTCAGATACACATACAAAAAATACAAGAAATAAATTAAACACAGCAAGGCAAGACACAAAATACTCCGGGCCATATTACTTCAACAGGCTACCGGAAAGTTTAAAAACAATTCAAGTGGAAAGCTTATTCAAAAAGTTACTTAAAGAATTCTTATTAGACAAAGCTTTTTACTCGATCGATGAGTTTGTTAATTTTAAATAATTTTTCAAATTTTTTGACAATTTTAAGTAGCATTTTTTAATTATTCTGACTTTTTCTGATTTTAATTTCTTGATTATTTTTATCGATTATTTTAATTTGTTGTTTTAGTAAATAAATCTTAAAATGATTTTGATGCATTAAAAGCAATAATGAAGTAACTGTATGTTCGTGGTGATAAATTTAAATATTGTAAAAACGGACTAATAGACTGTAATTTAAATGTACCTAAATATTAAGTTTCTTCAATCTGTTAAGATTTTTTTTGGAAAAATTGAAAATTGAAAATTTAACCTACTACGTAATCTTTGTTGAAACATACGTATTTCCGTGTATTAGATCTTTATGTTTTTCTCAGTGTATGTTATAGGAGTGTTTCTCAGTGTTTCTCAGTGTAGGAGTTTGTGCTAACGTTTATATCGATATACATCTTGAAAACCTGCAAATTTGTGAGGAACCACGATCAGTATATCAAAATAAACAATGTTGAACACGGCTATAACACAAGAAATAAACATGAGCTACAAGCACCCAAGCAAAATTTAACTCTGTTTAAAAAAGGAATGTTATACAATTCAATAAAAACCTATAACCACCTACCTGCAAATATCAAAGAAATAAAAGGAAAAGGGTTTACCGCAGCGTTGAAAAAATTGCTTATCGATAAAAGCTTTTACAAATTAAACGAATATTTCTCATAATATTATATTGTGGGCATGCATTTTCATTTTCTTTTTACAATAATTCAATTAGGAAGATTACACATTTTAGATTATATACATTTCGTATTTATATGCGGATTTTTGATTATTCCTTGATTTTGATTTTTTCTTTATTTTTTATGTTATTGGTGAATTATTTTTATTAATTGTCTTCTATTGTTAGTGCTACTTATCCGGTCTGTTTAGATTTTTTAATGTTATATTTCTCTTTTAAATGTTATTTCAGGCCATTCAATAAACGTTATGAATTATTATTGATTTCATTTAGATATTATAGGCAAACCAGTGAAATAATTACATTTTTTGATACGATATTATAATTAGCAGATAAGTAAATTTAGCAGATAAGTAAATTTGTCAATCTGTTATAATAACAGGTAATTGTGAGAGACATAGTTTTACGCATTATTACCATAAATGTACCACCACAATTTCGGAAAATAAATATATTTCTATTTCTATAAAGCTCAAGTTGTGTACGATTCCGTTGCAGCACCTCGGTGGTAATTTGTTTTGCCGATGACATTGTGCATATTGAATGATGCATCTCCCCGTTGCGCATGGATTAAAAATGATATCAGAGAGGCAAGGCTACCGTGTCAAGATGCTGCGCACAGCACGGCGCCCTACCCGACCGCTCGTCCATTCTTGCTTAATAAAATGTACTAGGGCAAATGAACAATTCTGTAAAGGAGGACGTACACTTATTTCGATTTCAAGATATCGACTTATTTTACACTTTCTGTTACCCGCGGGTGCGCTTCGCGTATAGTTTCGAATCGATTCGTTAATTTAAGTAGGGCGGCGTTCGTTTGCCTTTTCAGACACTAACCTTAGATACATAGTGCTAGACGCCCCCCCCCCCCCCTGAGATGCGCGCCACCTGTCTCGTAGACGTGCGCGTCTTGTTCCTCGCCCCGGCGCCGCCTTCCGCTGTACGCTGACCTTGCTGCGCCAGCAACCACCACCGCCCGCTCGGTATTTCGAGGTCCTTGCACGCGTTACTAATTTCATGTGTTTCATGTCAAATTTAATATCTCTAAAACTATACTACCTAAAGACACAGTAAATGGCTAATTCTAGTGGAACTGTACCGAATATGGAAGGCAATTTTTAAAAAATCTGAAAAAAGTGTAAGTTGATATTTTACTCAACATTGTTGATCCTATATCTTGGAAATATAATCCAGTATTACAGAATAATGTTTGAAACCTTTAAATTTGCTTTAATTTATTTATGTGAAATATAGCATAAAAAATAACAAAAATTAAGTTTGAAAAAAAGGATTCCTAATACTGAATGCACCAATTTTATAATAAAATATAACTATCAAACACTTTCATCAAACACTTTGACAACTTTCTGGAACCCCATTTGTTTAGATTTTACCGCATCAATTGCGTTTTTCATAGCCGCTTTGTTTTACGGTTTCCAATTTTTCTTTGTAGGCTCCATATTGACGCCCTGATTAGTACCTATAAAGAAAAAGCAGCAATTCTGAAAATATATAATAATGATCCTATTACGGAATAGTATTCCATATTAGGCCCATAGTCAATTTCCATATTAGGACCACAAGCTTCCAGAAAAAAGAAATAGATCCGAGACAAAAACATGCAGGAATCAAAGTCTAATGACTTTTTCGTATGGAACACGCGCGAAACGGTCCTCCAACTCTGACTCGCGTCCTTTGCGTTCGGTGTGCGGGCGCAAACCGGCCGGCGAAGGCTGGCGGGGGGAGAATTACACACAGAAATACTTACGCATGTGCGACGTACACTCACAGAAATACGCTGATTTTCCATATTAGGAACCCTTCCATATTCGGTACAGTTCCTCTATCTCTATTTAACACCCGTGATGATGGATTACTTTATTTTAACAAGGATTCTTATTTTATTGCTAATGTCTTCTGCAAACACTAGGCTCGATTGCGTTTCTTCGTGAACTAAAATCGGAAATTAGTCCGTGTGAACGAGACAGGGCAATACGCCAGAGCGGAATGTGAGATGACCGGTTGTCAATTTTTCGCATTAAAAATGCCCGCCAAGGTCAAATCTTACACCGCACGAAATATGCTCGAATTTATTCGGACGAGTATAAGTTCGATAGGTAGTATTTATCGACGATCGTTCGTGTCATATTCCGCTCTAACGTATTGCTCTGTCTCGTTCGCTTGGACTAATTTTAGTTTTAGTTCACAAAAAAACGCAATCGGGCCCACTGCCTACTTATTTTTCTTGTTTTTTTTTAATATAAAAGCTGTTAATGTAGCTATAAAAGTCACACATATACCTACTATCGACGACAATACTATAGATCGTTTTGAGGGCGATGTTTCTGTCGTATATTATTTTCACATATATCAAACCGTTTCGTCAGCGCACATAACAAAGCAATAATCTTTAATATAAATACATAAACCATATTCTTCTCCTTTCCTCTCTTATCCCATATCATATTCGCTACTAGAATATAACGTACTACGATCCTTACCTATATATTTATTTAAAACGTGTTTTTTTCCTGTAACGGTCTAATTGAGAGAACGGTTAGGTGTTAAAATTTGGTTAAGGTATCTAAAAAAAGCTATCCGTCTGTAGATGTGTCATCAAAATAGAAAAATTTAAAAAGTAATCAAAAAATAAAAAACAAAAATTAAATGCGTTTTTCCTCTAACCGCTAAATTGAGAAAACGGCTATGTGTAAAAACTGGTAGAGGTGTAGTTGGAAGGGGTGTGTTAAGGTGGGGGATAGAAGAGAGGGTTGGGGGAGATAAGGAGGATGGAGTGAGAGAGAGGGGGGTTGGGGTAGGTTGGGGGGAGGGAGGAGGCAGATGGAGATGGAGGAGGGGGGGAGGAGGAGTTGGAGGGGGAATAAAACGGGTACCCGGGTATTGCCGAGTAACATTCCATTAGTATATTGTTATAATAATTTTCATTATCCGTTAAAATGTCATTTACTCCATTTATATGAAATGTAAATAGCTCAAAAATAAATTAACATTTATTTTTGAGCTAGCGCTTTATTGAATGCTTGAAACCTGGTTGTTGCATACTAGGTGCTTATACCGAAGCGCCAGAAGACTAAACAGCTTATCGTGGTTTAAATATCAACGCGAGTGCGCACCCGCCATAAGGCCCTCTCGACAAAAAGAGACGCGCCTTTTTTTGAAACTTTTCGATTTGGAGCGGCTAAGCCGCCGTGACGCCGCCCTTTGTTGCCGGCGTGATCTTGCAAAATTTTCGAAAAATCCCATTTTCGGCGGTCTTGTGTGCGGCGCGGACCGCCTTAGCTGCCGATCTCCTATATACCTACTGCCGTGCACACACATTTTTTTACGCCTACCATATAAAGCGCGCTGGCGTACGGTTAAGGGTTGCCAACGTACTGACCGTTGGGAAATGCAAGCGAGTTAATGGGCCCTGTTGCAAATAGGCCACTACGACCCATGTGTTAGGGTCGGCCAAACTCGCGGGTCAACACACATCCGGCAGCCTCCATGCTTAAGTGCGAGCCCGAGTAGGACTTTGGCCTGCGGGCCAGTTGCCCTAGAATCGAGCTGCGGACGCTCCTGGGCGGTTTGCGCACCGTGCGGCGTCATTCAATCGATTTCGAGTAGGAAACAATATTGTTTCCTATAGTTGCCTTACGACAACTGGTGTTTAAACGGTGTTCCTACTACCTTTTCATGATCGTTTGAACATTACAGTGTTGAACGTTTTAATATCATTAGGCGGGTACAGTGCATAAAAAACGAAGAAATTCAAGAATATCATTTTTTAAATTTCCTTTGAGGAAAAGCAAAAACGAAATGAGTTGGTAAGTATAAAACGTTATTACTATTATTGTGGATGAGTTTGCATCAAAATCTTCACAAAATAATTTGATTATAGAATAATGGTAGACTGTAAGATATAATAATAGCGATAGGTCCGCCATTTGTGCATAAATTGTGTTTTTTTATAAAACTAGTGTAATATTCATTAAGTAATGTTTTTTATAGCACAATACAGTTATTCTTTTCTATTCTAGTACGTGAATTCACGCGTGAATTCGTGACCCAGCGCGTACAGTGACAAACCACAGCATAATAACACCCAGTAAGTTCACTCAAGATCTACAAGGCGATGCGGAAAGAGGGTGCGACGGAAGTGGGGCCAGGGGTAAGTCATCTCGCGTCCTTAGGCCAATAGTTGCGGCGCTGTGGGCTGTGACGCACTGTGGGCGCAGTTTGTGTCCGCTCTTACTATAACTTTTTTTGTGGATATTTACGAGTCGACGCCATATGGTATTCTCAGAACAAATCACTGCGTCGCTGGGACACCGTAAATGTGGCCAGGACGATGCTTTAAGAAGAAGTCGAGTTACCTGAATTCCTTATGGACCCCATCATCCGAACAGGAGATTGATAAAATGGGGACCAATCTGGAAGTATATCCTTTCAAATAAAAAAAGAATTTTCCAAACCGGTTCTTATGAGGGAGTTCTAAGGTAACAAACATTAAAAAAACAGATACGACCGAATTGATAACCTCCTTTTTTTGAAGTCGTTTAAAAATCTATTAACCCTAAAGGCTATTAACCCTATTTTATTTTATTTGGTGATAAAACTGACATAATCTTCTGGGAGATATTCTTCTGAGAACATTATTTCTGCTGCTTAATTATTCATTTAAGATAGAAACAGTCGTTCTCTTCAAAAATAAATATTATTTCCTATTGTGCACTGTAAGGCATCTAAGACACAATTTACTATACCTACACCACCCGTGACGATGCAATGCCTCAATAATCTTTACTTAATTTCACCTAGATCTGAGAAAATGCCACGGTGCGTCGGGGTCATTTGAAAGTCAGGGGTGGATTGGGTGTCGTCAGAGTTGAGATTAGTAATGGCGATCCAGCCGCTAATGACCGCTGAAAGCCCACAAATCCTACTGAATCCGCCCGCTGAAAGGAGCGATTTTCATGTTTCACGCCGCCCACACGTGCTACTAGTTCGGACCTTTCAGCCCCCGCCGCGGGAGCGAGGGCTTGTAACCGGTTTGCTTTATAAAGTCTTTGATTATAAAATAGGTTATTACACTGAGAAAAATATAACGCTGTAATACAGAGAAATACAAACGTATCAAAAGAGATTACGTATATAACATATACTATGGGAGGTACGTATTTATCAAAATGACGCTTAACGGTGGAGTTACCATGTCACGGGCGTGCTAAATACACCGCACATTCATTACGGTGCACAACGAGATCTTGCTTTTCTTATTACATACGTAAGGTTATAGTCAGTTACAAGAATTATGTTGAAGCTACATTATACCGCTATTTTCGTATTACCCGTACAGAGCATGATGAAACATATAATCTAGTAATGGAGTTTCAACGAAGTTCCTTGCAATTCAACAAACCTACAATTGAAACTTCATTATTCTGTATAAAACCGTAAGAACAAAACGTAATTGTATCAAGAAATCCAATACTTTTCTCAGAGTAAATTGTTCAATGTCATAGAACCTTTTGGGAGCTAATGGGCCCAGTGCAGTTGGGCTATTATAACCCATGCGTTAGGGTCGGCTCAACTTACAGGTCAGCACTCATCCGGTAGGCTCCACACCGAAGTGCGAGCCCGGGTAAGACTCTGTGCCTGCGGGCCAGTTCCCCTTTGGAATCGTCCTTCGGGCACTCCTGGTCAGCCTGAGCATTCCGACTGATAACCGAGGGAGTCTGGAAAAGGCTTGGTTCCCCGAACGGAGTGCAATCTATCCTTCCCACTCTAGAACGGACTAGTCTCAGTTGGGTGACAGAATCAAATAAGCAAAAGGTTAAGGTTTTTTAATTCGGGTCCTGTAATTTTTGTAAGCAAAATCAATATTTTATAGTTATTAATTCTTAAATATACAAATAAAATAAAGAAGAAAACCAATCTCAAAATGTATAATATGAAAAATCGGCACATTTGTAATAATATTAGGTGTGTATTATTATAATACTAATATTAATAATATTAATATTAATAATATTAGGTGGGTGTCTTTGGCACTCGGTAGTTCTACTTAAAATAAAGTAATACAACCTGATACAATAAGGTGTAGTTTTTTTTAGAACAATCCCCCGCAACACTTTTATTATGTGATCCCGTGTAACCCGCTGAATTTCTTGAAAACTTGTTGAACCCTAAATAAAACGCTGATTTATAATTTAGTTACGATATAAATATGTATTGTAGCTACATACATATATAGTGCTTACACCCTTTATGTCATAATGAATGTGAGTAAGTAAGTAGAGCGGCCTTTTGTTCAATTTTGCTGATTTTTTTATAGTTACACCACTGCCTCAATGAGATCCTCAACGAATTTTCTTAAATCTTTAACCGGAAGCACATTCATAATCTGTGACGACATAGCTTTAAATTGAAGAAAACAAGATGTCATATTAACCCTAGGAAACCTTTTCTAGCGAACCGCGCTGTGGACCAGTGGGACAGATTACCTGTAGATGAGGTTACAGCCAATAGAGTGACAATATTTAAAAATAGACTAGACGTATATCTAAAAAATACGGTAATGAAAATTTTGACATAGTGGTAACTTCCGAAATAAGTGTCAAATAAAAACAAAGACGGCAATCTTCACAAAATATGTAAATTGAATTAATGATGTAAAATTATTTATCTGTAGAACACGAATCTTCCTAATAATATTGAACCCGACAATAACGGCTAAATCCAATACTTTTTCTGTGTTTCTAACCAGGTTCGCATCAAAAATGGAAATATTCAATGTTGTTTGTTTCAAACATGGCAACCTCCGAATTAGCCAATCAGAACACAGTAGTTAGTATGGCGACGGATAACACCACGCGCGAATCAGTGCTAGTAATTTTCAAGATTATTTATTGTTTCGTGACACTTGACACTGAATTCACAAATAAAACAAAATGGAGTATAATACAGCTCCGTGTCCATCAAAACATAAAAGAAAACGCAACTCAAATTCGGAAACATGGTAGCAAAACAATATGGCGGATACAATCGATTCCATAACAAATCCAGCAATGTCCATTATGAGTCACAACAAAAACGGCAATCTCCTTATGTTCTTTTTAAAGGCGTAACCACCTATTGCTTATAACTATTTATTTACAAACCTTTGTCTAGGCCTTTGCATTTCTTAGATTATGATAATTTTATAATTTTAATATAATATCATAATTTTAACTTAGAAATGATTTAATTTTGATATCACTTTTATTTGCGTACTGTTTCTGTTAATAATAAAACGTTTTTTTCGTTTTCTGCAAATAACGGTTTTATAGAGATTGCCGCCTTTGTTTTATATGACACATATTAGCAATTATGCAGCTTGTCTTTGTAATTCAAAGGGCTGGATAATGGCTAATTTTATTCTGGGATGATTTTCATACCTTTTTTGCAGAAAAATACAAGGGGCCACTCTATAAATTTTGGGATACCACGAAACTAGAGGAGTTGGAGATGGCAACACTCCATTTTTAAATACCACCATTATTAGAGGTACGGAATATTCGTTTTTACGAAACAGATGCGAATTTATACGAAATTTCTTGAAAGTTGAAAAATTGCGGAAATACGCAACTGAAAAAAAGTCACTAAAATTTTTCTGCCCATACAACCAATGAAGCCTATTTTGCCATACAACAAATTGGATCCATACAACAACCTGCCCATACAACAAATTGGTCAGTTATTTTTCTCATCTGTGGCTGCGTCACCACCTTAGAACAATTTAGGTACGTTACTCAAAAAATTCTCAAAGAAATCTTTTTTTAGAGAACTTTCTCAAAATAAACTTATTTATGTGTATACTCACTTTCATTGCCTAATGCTTCAACCAGTAAACAGGAATGTAGATATTAATGTTAAGAACATATTCTGGGGTACTAAAAACTGATTTTCAACCTTTGCTGAATCAGCGTTACAGAGTTAATTACTTCTACGCTGTTTGGTCAAATATTAGAAGTACAACAATATTAGCTTTTAATCAATATTACATATAACTTTTGATTTATATGCAGTATATGCGAATTTCAGCGTAATTTCGATATTTTAAATTTTCAGTTTGCGAAATTTCTGTTTTTTTTTTGCGAAAATTCCGTATTTCGTACCAGTAAGCTTTGACTTTCAGTTGAGTCGCCGGTGTGACAGAGTAAATATGGTACATAGGATTTGTCATCGAGACATGGATTTATCAAGAAAACATGTGCGTGCTATGATCTACTACGATTTCAAGGTCGTTTTAAATAAACAACGAAGTATTGACCGGTTGCAATGCGCATTTGGTGATGAAAGCCCTTAATGAGCAACTGTGTTTCGCTGGTATAGCGAATTTAAAAGTGGACGGATATCGCTTGGTGATGAAGCACGTGCTGGTAGGCCATGTTTTTCAGTTACTGGTGGAAATATTGAGAGAGTGAGATGTATGATCGAAGAAGATCGAAGATGCCTATCAAGCGATTGAGGCAACTCTTGGTGTGGGATCCGAAAATTGGTGTGGGATCCAAATGAAAAAAAATGTTACTCGTTTGGTGCCACATACGCATGAGTAGCGTCCGAAGCAGCGTTGACACCGGCTCTCCTCTCGTTGATACCGAAGTTAAGCAGCGTCGGGCGCGGTCAATACTGGGATGGGTGACCGCCTGAGTCTTTGACTGCATGATGCTATAAATGCCCGCCTAAAAGATGTTGTCGATAGGCAACAAGGCGGGTTCCACGAAAAGGCATAAGCTTTTTAGGTAAAAATAAAGCAAAAAAAAAGAAAAAAGAAAGCAATTAAGCTTCAAGATCAACGTACAGTTACACCAAACTGGAAAAACAGAAAATGTTTACCTGCAGTTTTTGAGTCAGTCAATAACAAATATTCACGGGTTAATGTTGCATCACGACAATGCATCGTCACACACTGCACACCACAGCAGACCCGTATTTCGATGGTTCACACCCTTGTAAGTGACACCCAGCCAAACCATTTTTAAGTGGATGATCTACTTAAAACCATTTTTTCCAAAATAAAACTTTAAAAAACTCGTTTTTTTTTTAAACCAAATCCTATTTAATATTTCCTAAAATCGCTCCGATATATTTTCCTTTGTGAGATAAATTAATTTGTATCATAGCTTTTTGAGAATACAAACTACAATGCCAAACGTGTTTGTCTTGTTTTCTTAAAAGTAATAAAATACTAAATGCTGTAGCTTACTCTGGTTCTGAAGTCGCCATTGTAGTTGAAAGTTACACGAGTCGATTTACATAATTAATTGTGTTGTTTTCTTACTATGTTAAAGTTTAATAAGTTTCTAACAATGAGCAACTAAATAAAGGGCTATTAGTTTATAAAACCTTATAAATGATTTTATTCCTGAAAACAATGGAATTTTACTAAATTCCAATTTTACTAAACAATGGAAAATAACGATTGATTGAAAGGTGAATGGGTAAATCAATATGATTTAGTAGGAAATGGTTACGAAAGCTCCAGGCTTAACTATGTAGTTTATTGTCCTTTTATACAAGCTTGTTTGTAGTATTAGTAAGATCACTGGATATAAAAATATTGAATAATAAGTAAATAATAAATAAAAATAACAAATAATAGACAAACTTTTAACAAAAGAAACCGACACCATTTTTTTAAAAGTGCAGCAACCATATCATGGTGATACTTAGAACGGACTATCTTAATTGAATGCGTATAATTTTTTTTGTGTCTGTGCTGTTGACCGTTGAGGATTTCCGTCGTTAGAAGCCAACAGTGGGTGCCGCAGTCCTGTCTTGGGGAAACTTAGAATGGGTTGTCGTAATTGAATGCATATACAAAAATTCGTGTCTGTGCTGTGTACCGTTGAGGAGTCCCCTCGTCGGGATCCAACCCTGGCCGCAGCAGCCATGTCATGGTGAAATTTAGAACGGGCTATCATAACTGAATGAGTATACAAAATTTCTAGTCCTATTAACCGTTGAGATGTCCCCTCGTCGGAAGCCAAAACAGAGTGTAGAATCAGGTAATGCTTACCATAAAATAAAATGCATTGTAAACAACATGTAAATTTTCAACTTCATAAGATAATATTTGATGACTTTCCTCAATTCCTCAGATTCCATCATCAGAACAGGTTGTTTATAAACATGGGACCAATCTGGAAGGGTTCCAAATCGTTTCATAAACGGCAGAGTTCTGAGGAAACAAACATAAAAAAAATAAAAAAAGTTACAACCGAATTGATAAGCTCCTTCTTTCATTGAAGTCGTTTAAAAACACGAATGCCGTTACAGAAAGTGAACTATTGTATTTATAATAATTTATATTATGGTTTTAATATAAAATATTTGTGGTTTATGTATTTATCCATATAGGTACATGTTTATTTCCCGAACGTACTAAATCAGACCTTTCATTTGACACTAAACACTATATTTTTACATTGATTTATTGACATTTAAATATTTAGAGAAGTATTTTTTGGCATTTGGACAGTTTAGGTACCTTATGACACTCGGGATGACATAAAGATTCTAACAATATCACACACTTCGAAATCAGTTCATGTGTTTAGAATTTATGGTTGAATAAAAAATCAAGTTCATACATTAATACATACCGGTTTTTTTTCGAGTAAAATTGCGTAATTTTAAAATTTTCCAAAATGTTGGATTGAAATAACTTCTTAAGAACCAAAAACGGTTATTTAAAAATCAGTAATATTTTGTGGAGTATAATAATTAAACACTTTATGTAATTTATTTTGCCTAATTAATATTCCAAATATTTGTCTTTGTTACAATGAAATTAAATAAAATCAAATGAAGAATAAATTAATAAATTAGGAATTAATAAAAAGAAATCATTGAAAATAAAATTAATAAAAAAGTAATTAAATACCGGATCTATTTCTGATGGCCGCGAAGAGGAAGAAGGAAAAAAACTAACTTTCAAATAATGAATGTCAACACGCACCGCGTAACACTGAGATTTATATTAAAGACGCTGATTTCTCCTTATATGAGAGCAAGGCTTCGCGGCACGTACCCTATGACACTCGGGAGGACAAAACGTTTCTAACCATACGACACACTTCTGAATCGGTTCAAGCGTTTAAAAGTTATAATGGAATAAAGAAACGGAAAACATGCGTAGATAAATACTGAACACATAACACTCCTTTTGGCAGTCATGTAAAAAGTGAAAACTTCAACGGATTGACGAAACGTAATATTTAATTTTTCGGTGAAGACTGCTTTCTCATCATTTGGAAGCAAGGGGTCGTGGCACTTTTCCTATGACATTCGGGATGATAACGATTCTAATATTACCACACAATTTTAAATCGGTTTAAGCGTGTAGAAATTATGGTGGAATAAAAAATGAAAATATGCATGCATGAAACCTGAACACATAACTCATTTTTTTAGGCAGTCGTATAAAATATAAGATAGGCCCTTTCTATTTATTTATTAGTTTCATATACATTCAAATGCAAGAGCACAAAAGAAATATTATTTACAACCCAGAAATAACTGCTATATGCTTCAAAGTTTAGGCATACATCTGTCTGAGCCCAGGCTAAATTGCACATAAATGTTAAAGTTTGTTTTTCTAATGTGCTGAGTAAAGTGAAACCGAGCCCACCTTGCCAGGCACTCCTGTGGCGAGCTCACTTCCTGACTCTTATTGGAGTGCCACCGCTGTGTAAAAAAAAAACAAATCAAATTGTGTATATTTTATATTATATATTAAATAAATATTTTAACCGCAGATCATATCATACATATACGATACCGCTCTTTTGCCGTACCGACGGCCGCCGTGCGCATTCGTACGAATTGTTATATTGCCCGGCATAAACAAAATACAAACCGAGCTGCCATGGAATTCACCGACCAAAAAATCGGGCACATCATATATAATTATTACACTTCTGGGAGGTGAACGGTGGATTCCGGACTAACGACCGGCGGTGGTAGGTTTAGGACAGCTGTCTTGCCACATGTGAGCGTCACCTTACCACCCATTCACTCCCCCTTCGAAGCCATAGAATTTGAGATGCAGAAATCGCGGTTTTAGATAATTTTTCTAGAAAGGAGTTGATTATTTTCCTGGAGAGACCAAGATCTTTAAAAAGGTGAAACAAAGATTTAGCTGGCAGGCCACGAGCGCCTACTTCCACCGCGTGAAGGTGAACAGTGAAGCCGTTCCGGGTGACGGCATTTGCGAGGTCGTGGTATTTATTTAATTTGTACTCGTGGTCTTTTGGGATATTTGATTCCCATGGAACAGTTAATTGTACGATAAGGACCATCTTCCGAGATAGAGAGTAAAGAGTTATATCTGGACGCAGGGCTGTGCATCCGAGACTTTCAGGGAATTTATACTGCTTAGAGACCGAATCGACCTCCATAATCCAATCTGAAGCTTTCTCGGTTATTGAGAAAGGTTTTGCAGTGAGATGTTTTTTGCCTTTAGAGCCAACCCGCACAAACTGTATTGGGGGTTTGGAGGATACTGTGGAACCCTTGTTGGCCACTGAGTGGCTAAGTAACTCGCGAATAACAGCAAGGACTTTGTCGTTGCGATAAGTGTACCGTCCTTGATCCAAGGCCACCTTGCAGCCAGCTAGAATATGTCTAGCTGTGCAAGGGGTATTGCTACAAAGGGGACATGAACTATCCTCGGCATAGCTCCAACGAGCGAGGTTACTGGGGTCTGGAAGTGTATGCTGAAAGGCATTTTAAAAAAATTCTTTATCTCTGGCGTCCAGTCATACAACATTACTTTCCAGTGCATTGGAGGAGGAATGCAAAAGTCTCCAATTGTTGTCTAATCATTCTGGCATTGAAGGCTAATAGCGTGAGCCATACTATTGCTGTCGTTATCTTCCCGCAAGAGAGACTTCTTCAAGTCCACATCGCTTATGGTTGTACTGCCATACCCCAGACCAGTGCCATTCTGGCTGATTCCAGTAAGAAACTTTTTGTGGAAGTCTACGCGGGCTTATAGATCATTTGACTCACTACGGCCACTTATTACGTGCTTCGATATTGCCGGATCCTTGGAATTGCTTAGAATCGAATTTTTGGTTATTCTGGAGTTGGCGTGAAGGTAGGCACATAATTTCGTATCCAACCCGAAGTCTTCACCGATTGACGATTTTCTTTGGTTCATAACTGGCGATATCAAAGTGGGTATCCACTAGGTTCGTGAATCAACTCTGCCTGCAACTGTTCCATTAGTAGATACGTTCGCGCTCCTGGAGCGTGCAACATTGCACACTCCGCGGCGAGCGCTCCAAGCGGCAGCGGTAAATGCGCGAACACAAGTGGAGCGCAGTGTGTTCGTGGACGCGATCAAAGTGAGACGTTGGTGGGTACGTCTCGCGCATCACGTTCGGCGTTCAGTAAACGCGAATCCATCGCTATGGAGTGGGCCGAGAAGAAATGTCTAGCTCTAATCGAGGAGTATATAAATTGTACAGTGCTGTGGGGTCCGAAGGATGAGAAATTTACAAGTACATTCTGGCGATGACATGTTTGCTCAATGTTCGAATGAAACCAGTGGAGCACTTGTTGCTCTTGAGTTGATGCGCGTACCATCTCAACTTGAGCAGTTGCAGATGCGCGGAGCAGAGTTGATGCGCGAATGTAATGGATACCCACCTTTATATCGAATATACAAATAATCATGCGGATAAACCTTTGTCTATAAAAGTAGTTTTCTAAGTTCAAATTAACTTTGTAAGTAGACGAATCCTTTGTCCCTACTCTAAATCAAAAGAGAAACCACAGAGGCCACAAGGTGTTATAAAGACACCGACTTGTAACTTCTCATAAAATATCGCTCGGCTGTCTTCGGGCATCTTCGGCGCAGGTCGTGCGTTCGGTTCGGCGAGGTTGCGGTGTGCTCCGCTGTGGCCTCGAGGTAGTGGTGGGCTGTAAATCAGCCCAAACGTCGCACGCAATAACAAACCTAACACATTACAATAATTGAATAACAATAAGTCAAAAGGGGAGGAGGGCTGCAGGCGCGCACTCGGACAACACTGCCAGTCGCAAATCGGCAAAAGAACAGACTTTTTAAACCAATCAATCAACCCCATCATTGTTTATTACTCGTATCTTAAAAACTCTTTCAGTTATGCAGACATTGAGCCCGATTACGTTTCTTCGTGAACTAAAATAGGAAATTAGTTCAACCGACTGAGACAGAGCAATACGTTAGAACGGAATATATAATGAACTATAGTCGATTTTCCCGCCTCAAAACTACCTGTCAAACTTATAGACGCCCGAATACGTTTGAACAAATTTCGTGAGGTGTTTGATTTTGTTCGGTGGGTAGTTTAATGCGAAAAAAGTGACAACCGCTCATTTCACCTTCCGGTCTGACGTACTGCTCTGTCTCGTTCACATGAACTAATTTCCGATTTTAGTTCAAGAGCACATTGTTTTACAATATAAATTACTAACAATAACAATGAAACACCTTATTTTCTATTAAAAAAAAAACAAGATTATTTCCTTGGGAAAATTTCTACCAGCTAATAATAAAAAAAAACGATTGTGTCCCCACTTTCCCGACAAGCAGACAACCACCCTCCTCTATCTTTCAACTCCCAACCCCCCCCCCCCCCACCAGATAGTGATTGGGTCAAGTGATTATGATAGTAAAAGTAGCATATTTTAAGTACACACACACACACGCACACATGACTCACAAACAGATTTAAGGTCTCTCTAGACGATCAAGCATGCTTGTCAAGCATCGCGTCCTGGGCTGGGAGGGGAACATAAACCGCAGGAAATATGCAAATATTATTTTAAAATATTTACGAGAAATGCCTAATTGTGTAGTTTTATACCAGGAAGTCAATCATTCATCAATCAATTACGTATAATTAACGTGAGTCCCTGGTATAAACTACTAAATTAGGCATTTTTGGTATATATTACAAAAACATATTTGCATACTTCCTGCGGTTTACGATCCCCTCCCTGCCCGCGACGCGAAGCTTGTCAAACATGCATTAAAATGTATATATCCGTCGTCACTTCGAAAATATTTTTTTTCAGTGCGTTCACAATACTTTCCCTCTGCGGGGTAAGCAAAATCGGTTGTGTCACCCCAAAACTTTCCCGGCAGTTAGCCAAGGACTGATATTATCTGAATAATAATTTCATAAATGAATTCGATGAGCGCCCTCTCTCGGTCGGCGAAAGAACCAGGCTCGGTTTCGTTCTATCGGATGGCCCCTAGCCAAGAAACAAACCGCGGTGTCCTAGAAGGTAATATTTGAATAAAATATATGGTGGAATTTAAATATTATTATTGTAGCTTGTATATGATATATTCCACCCATAATGTTATTTGATAATACGGTTCTTCCAATACAAACTACAATCAATTATCGGAGAGAAAATAACATAGGGCTCTTGCATTGCATTGCATTGCATTGTGAACGAGACAGGGCAATGCGCTAGAGCGGAGTGTGAGATGACCTGTTGTCGCTTTATCGCATTAAAACTGCGCGCCAAGGTCAAATCTTACACCGCACGAAATATGCTCGAATTTATTCGGACGAGTATAAGTTCAACAGGTAATATTTATCGACGATCGTTCGTTTCATATTCCGCTCTAACCTATTGCTCTGTCTCATTCGCTTGGACTAATTTTAGTTTTAGTTCACAAAAAAACGCAATCGGGCCCATAGTCATAATAAATAACAGTCAATAAGTTTAGTTTCACGGCTAAGACCTAGTTTGGGCCAATCGCCAACAGGTGGTGTAAATGTGTAATTAAAATATATGGCGGAATTTAAATATTATAAGCGTTATCCCAACCAAGCCACCCATTTCACAATGTGATTTCAGCCCAACAAGGCATTTATGTATGAAATTTCAAGTCTCAAGGCATTTATGTATGAAATTTCAAGTCCAATACTTCGAGATTGATATACGATTAGGGCGCCACCTGGTGAGCCGATTCCAATCACGACTCTTGATGACCAAATCATGTATGCAAAAAAACTTCAAACTACTCAAAAAAAAAACGGATATTCATTCGCATAACACTCGGAACAAACAAGACTTGCGTCCTTACAAAGTACGACTGAGTAAGTTTAGAAATAGTTTCCTGTACCGTCCAACCATTTTTATAATAAGATTCCATTGTGCGTCAGGGGTCTTGGAGACGTTCATTCTAAGAAAAAGGTCCAGGACATTCTTATCAAGAACCCAATTTATTCTATTAGGGACTTTGACAATATTGAATTTCCTAATCTTTCATGATTACTTTTATTATAATACAATAAATGTAAAAAAAAATCTTGGCTTTATGTCCAATCATTTTGATAATCGGAGATGGATTATATTAATAAAATTTGTATTGACTATTCCTATTGAGACATTTCTATTTGTAATCTTATAATTGTGGTATTTCTGATTTGACTATTTTATAACTGACTATTCGTTGTTATATTTTGACTATTTGTATTTTTCATCTATACCTACTTAGGTATTTTAGTCCCTGAAATATTTTTTTAAAGGACCATATATTTTTACTGTAAATTTATTTAAAAATTGTTTTTTCCTTTTAAAAAAATAGTCAATCTGTATAAATAATAATAATAATAATTATTATTATTTATTCCATAACCGGAGATTGGGGAGGGGGTCGCCCTCGCAGCCAATACGCTGCTGTTGGTGCCGCTGGATCTCGTACTCCATTCACGATTCGCTTCCATTCTTGACGATTTTTTGCCACGTCTCGAGCATCCCTAGCCGATAACCGTTCGCTGAATTCTCCATTCTGTCGGACAGTCTCGCCAAAGAAGTTTACGTGGCAAGCGATTATCGTTCATTCGGCAAACATGGCCGAACCATCTTAGTCGACGTTTTTGTACTTCTTCTTCGATCGTTGTTACTAGATCCCATCTTTCTCTAATGGTCTCATTTCGAATTCGGTTGCGGAGTGAGACACCGAGAATCTGCCTCAAGCATCGCATCTGGAATTCGAACTTTTTGAGGTCCGATTGTAGTAACGTCCACGTTTCCGATCCATAAAGAAGAATGGGAAGAACCAACGTTCGGTATAGTCGTACCTTGGTTTTATACGAATGGTAATATTCGTTCGCTTTCATATGCACCACTTGAGCGAGGCTAATGTTGCTGTTGCCTGACCGATCCGGCTATGGACGTCGGCCGTCGATGCCACTATCTTTTCCGTAACCAACGATCCTAAATACTTGAATTGTGGGACCTGTTCGATTTGGGTTCCATCGAGGTAAACACTGGCCTTCATAAATAATAATTATATCACATAAGGTATAACATATTATTTGTATAAAGAATTTGACTATGCCAAGAGTAGGGATACCTACCAACTGGTTTATTTTATAAAATGAAATAAAAATGATGCCTGCAAGCATCTAAGGTTCTGTAGGGACTTCGTACCTACATATCAGTCAACAAAAGCATGACTAACCAATAGATTCTTGAGAAATTCATAAACGCAAATACAATTGATTTTACACGTGTACCTACTGCCATTAAATTCCATCTAATTTCGGTAATTAATGCAGTCGCAGCCGGTTAGTCATGCCAATTTCTTCTAATCGATCGAATTAACACACTTATCTCCACCACTCTTTTCAGCATTGCGTCATGTAGTATGGTATACAAACCAGTACATTCGACCAATCAATTATCATTCCTCGAGTGGTTATTCTTCGCATCATACCTCGAGCGCACATCCGCGATATCATTCCTCGAGTAGTCATCAGCCATCATATCCGCGATCATCATTCTTCGAGCGATCACTTTCTAACCGCGCGCCGCGTTAAATATTCGGAAGCGTTATAACTGGCAATCTTCGATCAAATTCATCAATAAACATCTTCGGCTTCATCAAGACCGCCTTTCATTACGGAGAAAACCCCAAGTTGATACCACCTCCTCAAATCGAGCAAATTGGAGTCTAGTGAGGGGTGGTCCCTCACATTGGTGACCCCGACGTAAGGTTTTTGGCGCCCTAGGCGAAAGGGGTCTGCCGGGTATGGAACTATGGTATGGAACGGAACATCAAAAAAACGTTTTTGTTAATAATTATTACAACAAAGAATTTGATTTTTTAACCTTTCATTAATGACTGGGATACGTAAATAAATCAAAGGTCAATTTTACATAAAATACATATAGGTATTGTAATATTCACCAACCTCAATGTATTTTGTTAGTTCAAAAATTACTTCTTACAATGGCTTTGCATTTTGACTTTTGTCTTTTGTTTCCTACAGCAGCAATGCCAGATTCATTCAAACCTTCATCTATTTCGATTCTTAATGCTTTTTCCAAGTTTTTGCACATCGACTTAACCTCTGATGTAGGCTTAATTTTAAGGTTAGGAGCGTTGTACAAAAATCCAAAGATACCAGATACTTTATTTAATTGGAAAATCTTTCTATTACCGCATTAGCAGCTGTTTGTGCCCTCCCCCCCCCCCCCCACCCTCCCTACCCTACCTAGGCGGCAGCCTAGGTTGCCTATATGGACGAACCGTCTCTGCCTGCATGCCTATTTTGAGCCTAATCGGATTAAACGATTGGGCGCTTTCGTGGAGGAATACACACAGACACACAGCAGACTTCCACCTGGAAATGGTCCTAATCGAGTCAGTGGGATCAAAATGGATATCACCGTCTTCATCTCATATTTTTAGCGCGTTCACAATACTTTCCCTCCTTAGCCGGGAAAGTATACTGAGGTCGAGTCTCACCCAGTTTTATAAATTATTTAAATTTTTATTCAAACTTAGATACAATAAATACTACCAAAACTTTAATAAACAATTACTCTTGATTAATATCAGATCACTTTGTTATTAATGATAATGATGATGGGTGGGTTAATGATAATGTTGATGGCCGGATGCCAGGCTGAGTAACTACGTTTCCGTGCCCAGTAGCGGACCTCGATGACCCGAAATGCGGACGGATTTGCGGTGCGGTATTTGCCGGCACGAAACCGGTAGAATGTCCGGTAGAATACCAATCGCGTACCATACGGGCCAATGCCGTCAATATAAACGATATATTTATCTTGCAAAAACGAGCAGTGAGAGCCATTAGGGGCTTAAAGTAAAGAGAATCGCGCAAACCTTTATTTATAGACTAGCTGACCCGTGCCCACTTCGTTGGGCGGTAAAACTTTTTACTTGTGATGAAATTATGAGTGTGGTTTGGTTAGTACTGAGTACTATGATTTATTTACTGACTGCCAAAAGAAGGGTTATATTTTTACTGCATATGTACCTATGTATGTATTTGCATGCCAATTTGACTATATTACCGTTATTTGTGAGTGTCTTCTTGTGAGTGTCTTATTTGTGAGTGTCTTATCTCTTTAACCATTTATGCAGTAAAAGTGAAATTATATGCAGTAAAAGGGAAAAGTCTTTTGTTTTAAACACTTAAGACGATAAATTTAATTATTTTGATAATAATTCATAATTGTTGATAATGACCTAACGATTTAAATTATTTTTTTAATATAAAATACTACGTTTTGTTACTTAACTATAAAAGTTAGATATATGCTGTCGCTGACTTTTTTTGTGGGCATTATCAAGCTCTAGAACTTAATCATATATCTCTCATCGTTAAGGCAGCGTTAGTTAGAAACATTTTCGTTCGACCGTTTTTTCCGACCTACTTTGGAAATCCGACTAGCACGAAAAAGTCTTTTCATTTTTCGGTTTAATATATAGCCTATGACACTCACAAGTAACGTGGCTTTCTATTGGTAAAAGAATTTTCAAAATCGGTTCAGTAGATCCAGAGATTACTTCCTACAACCTCACAAACTTTACCTCTTTATAATACCTATTAGTATAGATATACATATTTCCACTATATAATTTTTTTTTCTTCGTGAATGTTTTTGTGAATTCTACAAGCAAGAATATTTACCGCAATCGCTTATAAGAT
The DNA here is from genome assembly GCA_944548615.1 of Micropterix aruncella. Taxonomy (NCBI): domain Eukaryota; kingdom Metazoa; phylum Arthropoda; class Insecta; order Lepidoptera; family Micropterigidae; genus Micropterix; species Micropterix aruncella. Next base: position 22,113,109 of record OX155969.1, on the reverse strand, counting down.
TGGGCGCTGTCGTGGAGGAATACACACATACCGACACACATAAGTGCGTCCACAATACTTTCCTAGTCCGGAAATTCCTAGACATAAAAAAAAATATTAATTTTATTTATGTTATTATATTATTAAATATAATTCATTTAATGGGGTTTAAACAGAAACTAGAATGTAAACGACGATTTAACTATTCGAAAAATTGGAGAAAGCTGGTTTCACAATAGAGATGCTGTAGGTGTAGATATTGAGTAAGAACGGAAAGAAATAGTATGGCTTGGGATTCGGGATGCAAAATAATGTTATTTCACTTCAACTGAAAAAGAGACTATGATCTAGCATCCTTCACAAAAGATGCTATTGCAAGTGTTGCACTTTAATATAAGTGGATACGGGTTGCACATTGTGCAACTCGTATCCACTTACAATAAAGTGCAAATAAAAATAAATAAATTAAATATTGCATGCTTTGTGAGCATTTATAATTTTGTAAATCGACATATCATAAAAAATTAAGAAACTTTGAACTATGAAGTAATATTGTATCGAACCGAACTTAGAAGCTTTCACGCGAAAAATAAAATAAGGCTTAGTTGTAAAAATGGCTGCTAGACGAAAGTCGCACAAAGAGCAATGGAGAGGGCCGTGCGACTAGGCTTTCCCTTTCGGGCGAAATGTCCCGATATTCCCGCTACCGCGCAGTGGTAGCCCTAAGCCTCCCAAAGTCCCGATGTGGCGTGGCAAGCAGGCGGGCGGCGAGTCGTGGCGCCACAGAGCAGAGCAACCTACTGGAAGGTAGTATTGCGGCGGTCGCCACACCCCCCACCCCTGGCCACACCCCTCCCCGCGCGCCGCGCCCCGCCTCTCCCCTCCCGCCTGAGACCTCCCCTCCGCCGCCGCCTCATGCATTTAAATTGCTTCATTACCGAGGCACGGCACTGACACACAGGGCTGCCACAACACCAACAATATTTAATAATAATAATAATACAGTACAACCGCCATGTAACGAACTTTAAGGGGTTATTTAAAAAAAAAGTACTTCACAAGAACTGCTTAAAGGAACAATATTAGAGCCATATTTGGGCTTGTTGGAAGTGTCTTGAAATGCACTTTGGCTATTTATGATTTTCAGGGACTAATTTACTTATTTATTTATTTCCCAAAACATAATTAACCTTACAGATGATTCCAAATCGTTAATTATTTTTCTAGTCTATTATTCTAGATTATAACTTTTATTCTACTATAGACTATTATTATAATTCTACTGTTAATAATATTATTATTACTGTACTCCATTACTATTACTACCATTATTATTCTAATATATAAATTATTATTCTAGACTATAGCAAACGAGACGGAGACATCCGTTACAGCGTAATCTCAAACGATTATACTTACATAGTATATGTAATGTTTATCAAACCTTTCTTATTATACTAGTTCCTCTTTTAACAATTTTAATACTACATACTACATATTTATCTAATTACTTGATTGCTAAGAAATGCCATTACCGTACTTTGCAGTTGTGCTAAGTTCACCGTCCAAATATCCAATTCTGGCTCAGTCGAACATAGTGCATTTAGGGTACGAAGCGTCCGCACCGTGAAACAGTGTTGAACGATGTTAGTTTTAGCTCGCGGTAACGCGAATAATACGTGAGTCCTAGCACGGTAGTAATTGGCGGGTACAAATAGACCGATTCTTCTAAGGATGGTCGGATTATCAACGAACCCCCTAAGCAGTTTATATGTGTGGCAGATTTGCAGCCAATCTCTTCTTACACTTAGTGAGTTGTACCCAACCATCCCCAGAATAAATGCGGTAGGATATAGAAAGGGATGGAGCCGGAAGGTTGCCACTGGAATTCTATAACAGAACAACGTATCTTACCCGTGTTTAGGCTTCTTTGAATCGTCCTAAGATGTACTCTCGTCATGATTGGTTTCCAGGGTCAATGATGGAATCGAAAAGAAGGCACTGGAGCTCTATTAGTCATATATTCGGAAGACACGAAGATTTTTAGTGAGATTCGATCAATTAATGACTGTCTTAATTTGCAGGCGGATATAAACCGCCTTATAGAATACTGTTTGGATAACTGTCTCTTCGTTAGCCTAAGCTATTGTCTCATAACCACATACTCCAAAAAAATATTAATTTAATGTTTGACTATAACTTGAATGGCGCTATAGTTGGAAAGGAAACAGCATCTTGGGATTACACGACACGAAATTGCTATTCGCCGAACTCATTGATAATATTATTAAAAAAGCATATAAATTACTAGGTTTTATTCTAAGGGTATCATCGGTGTTCAAATCCACTGAGACTCTTAAAACACTCTATATTTCCTATGTAAGAAGTCTAAAATGGTCTAAATCTAAATCAGTGGTCTAAAATCCCCAATATTTAATTTACATATTGCGGATCGAATCCATACAAAAAAGATTTGTGAAGCGGAGATATTACATCTTTCATTAAGCCCAGCTCCTATGAGGAATCATTAAAATCCTACAAGTTGGTGTCATTTGAGAGCCGTAGAGTCTTGATAGATGCCGTATGCTTGCATGGGTTGGTAAATAATTCCGTCGATGCGAACGCGACTTTCCTCACCCTATTCGATTGCATTATAGACTATTTCATCTCCCTGTAGTGAGAACCATCGCATCTCAAAATGCATTTCTATACAGAGCGTGTCATAGACTGACTTTTTAAGTGTGGACATATTACACTCATCAAAAACCTCTTATAAGAATTCAATTTAAAAATGTCTAGTTTCTAGATAGATGATCACAAAACATTTTTACATATTATATATCATTTTATTTTGCTTCATAGACATAATTTATCTGACACCTATTTATTGTGACACCTACTTATCATATCTAAAATTAAATATAAATATATTTACATACGTATGTATTTTTTTTTGTTTCTTTCTTTCACCTCACTTCCCATGCCGACTCCCCCCATTCTCAATCGGAAACAATATAAAATATCATATTGCATTCATTTTGTTTACCTAATATTCGGAATCACATTAATTGATTTTTGTTACTTTTAAATACGTTTTTATTGTATTGTATGTAGTTCTGTTTGGTTCCAGATTAAAATTAAATAAAACCAGTCCCTGGACTGAGACGGCTCTCTTACTGAGAGTCGTTTTGAAGCGTCATTTGTTTGTATCTGCATTAATAAGTGAAATTATTTTATTTTATTTATTTATTGTAGTAATGCAAATATATTATGTGAGTATGCAATTTAAAAATTAGGTACTATGCACAAAAATACCAGAAATTGAATCAATACAAGAAAATTTAATACATTGCATAGTCTCGTGGCAACGTCACTGTTACCTGTTCTAAAGAAACGGGAACCTGCTCTAAGGAAAACATTTAGTTTTGTATGTGCTTGCTCAATACTGTATTTATAAAAACAGCATAGGTAGGTATATGCTTTCGTCCATGAATTTGCTATTACCAGGTCTAATCTAATGTTTTAAATTGTAATACCAATTCCTTGCTTTTGAAAGGTAGAATGACATTCATTTAGTGACAGAAACTTAGTTTTATGTTCGATATTTGTACAATGGGACGTTATAGGTACGCTCGAAAAAAACTTGGGAAATATTAAAAGCTTAATTCCAAAGAGGTAAGTCGGTCAATGGCGAGCATTACCGTGCCATGCTCAACGAATGTTTGTTTCCAAAAGTTGAAGAGAATGAAATGAGCGACATTTGGTTTCAACAGGACGGCGCAACTTGCTACAAAACCAACGTAGCAATCGAACTTATGGGGACCGTTCTCAAAAACAGAATAATCCAGCCGAAATTTTTATGTCAATCGCCTCGGAGCTGTGATTAAATCCGTTGTACTATTTTCTATGGGGATCCAAATACGAAAACGAAGTTGCCATTTAAGAAAGTCAAGCCAAAACAATCGAAAAAGTACTTAAGAATTGGGTTGATTGAATTTGATTGAATTTGAATCATATTGTGGTTAATTCTTAAGTGTCGAGGTTCAGCCTTTCCAATAAAACGATTTTCGAAAGGATTTTTGAAAAATATTCATGATATTTTTTATAGCCGATTCAAATTAAACATTTTAAATGATACCTACATCCTTTATTAAATTAAAAATTAAAATAATCAATAAATTATTTATGAACAAAATAAAAAAATACAAAAAACATTTCTAAAATAACTAAATACTTCAAAATAGCAGTGGAAAATTATAATAATAAATAATATCAGCGAATCAAAATAAAATATTTATTTATAAAAAAATTGTAAATTCAGAAAAATATAAACTTAAAAATAAAATCAGCCTGCATTTTACTTATAACTGATATAAAAAATAATAAATAAACTATTTTGTAAAAAAAAAACAAATTATCTCTTAATATAAATAAATAAATTCTCCGTTGTGGCAACCCTGGCGTGAAGCTGATAGCGCGCAGACATGACAGGGTTGCGGAGAGGTTTCGTATACGTGCACAAACAGCCACAGAAGATGGGGGATGGCCCCGTCGGAGGGGGGGGGGGCAATGGTAAGGGGGGCTGTGACCTGGCCTTGCCGCACTCAGGAACATCAACCCTCCAGCCGGGAGGGGACATTCGTGCCATAATGACACTTGGGTGCTGGTGACGCAGAGGCGACGTTGCCGTGGCGTCTATGACGGGAATATCGGTATAGACATAGGCTGTTGGAAATCGCTGAATACGCGGCGGGATGTCAACCTGTTGAGGGCGTTCGATAGCTCTAGCGCTCTTCTTCAAAAAGTGGCGTCCTGCAAACTTCGTCGCGCCTGTTTTGTAGTTTGCGACTCTCGAAACTGTCTTGCATAGGTACGTCCACTCTTCGCCAACACAATACGTCAACACTGGGAGCTAATGGGCCCTTGCTGAGTTGGCCACGAAGACCCATTCTGTTCAGGGTTGGTCACACTCACGGGTCAACACCCATCCGACGGCCTCCACGCATGAAGTGCGAGCCCGGGCAGGACTCTGGCCTTAGGGCTAGTTTTCCCTAGGAATTACCCTTCTGGCGCTCCTTGACAGTCTGCGCACCGTGCGGCATAAGCCAATCGATTGTGCACTTTAACAGTCGGGGGAGTCTGGAAGCAGTACTGTTTCCTATAGAGCGGAGGTGGTTGCGGACCTTACGGCGACTGCTCTCGAAACGACCATCGGCTACCCGATCCTGGGTGAACAGCCGGGCAAAGGAAGCCGTGGTCCGCGATATATTCGGTATACACCGTTTCACCGCTTCGAGGGAGAGGACCGCGCAAGCGACCTCGAACTCGTAACCAATCGAGAGACCGGAGTAATCTGGTGGCAATTGGAAGTAACGGCGTGAGTGTAAGCCCGCTGGGTACTACACCTAGTTATCTCGCGGTCAAGGCGTTGGCCTCTTACTTGAGCTTGTTTTTAACGGATAATTTTACGAGACGAATCGTTTGAGCATAGAAACACACCTCAGTCATACAAGATCCCGCTGACTAGCGCTTCCAATCGCGGTATACCGAGATCTCGAAATACCGAGATCCCGCATGATTCCATCAGGGAGGGATTGGAGTGCGGGATCCCGCGAGATTTGCGGAATTGCAAATTACTTCACAAAAAAAATGTGTGATTGAAAGGGAAATTAAGCAGTTAATCCAGAAAATTCATTTTAATTCATCATCCTGCGTCGAAGCTGATGATAACGAAATGCCTCTTTCTGTTGTTGCTGAAAATATTGTTTAGAGTCGAGCTGTTGATGCTGTAAACACGGAAGTGAACAAGGCTACTCGATCTCTGACTCTGCAAGAAGAGCTAGAGCAAACTTTAAACTCCACCATGACAAGTATTTGTATATCGCCCGCTCGAATTTCTCATCGAAATGATCATAAAGCAAGAGTTGACTCTTTATAAATCAGGTGGATCGATAGGTAGATACTTAACCCTTTATAGCTTCATGTGACATTTCTGTAACAAACTACTAATCCCCCTAAAATCCCCCTAAATCAGGCACTAAATTCCTTTAGTTCATTTGAATCCGTCTGTACTACTGTACCCTACCACTTAGTATCGAGTAAAAATCATAGATAACATAACTAAGCGACTTATGTGAGTTTAAATGTTGAGCGTTGATGAAAGTGATAAATTAGAACTAAGGCAGGTGTTAAATGACTGATAAAAAAATATAAAAAGTGTATACAATTGTGTGGTTTTCGTGGAAACCTGTAGGTTAGAATATAATTTTATCCATTCAAAATTTCGAAGCAAAAGATGGCAAGTTAGGATGTTCTAACATTAACTGGAACTGACTATGACAAATTCTTAGTTATTATACCGAAGAGTAAGGAAGGCAAAATATCTCAACGGCAAACAAATGTCTTCAGCAGAATTTAAACCTGAGATAGGCGAGACCTTATGCAAGCTTGGCCTGAAGCCTAACATCAAGAGTCGAAGGTCTTTAGAAGTCGAAATTCAAGCCAAAAAACATAAGGGCCCTGCGCAACGTGAGAAATACGTGTTTTTTTATTTGCCTAAACCTATCTGATTATCAACATTATTTTTTGTTTGAAGATCTTGGGCTACAAAGGGTTAACGCTAGCACACAATGCCCTAAAGTCTGTAGTGCTTACAAGAGTAGAAGCTAAGCGGACTGGTTATCTGGCCATTAATATACGAAGTAGTTTGGCTGACGACACTTTGGGAATTCTGTGTTTCCTGCGAAAACACATTCAAAATGCAAACTAAATTTATTTTCGTACTTTTTTTTTCTAATTACTTTTCCGTACTTACATTTTTCTAATACATATTTTTAACTTTATGCATGCTATGTCTAACTACTCACTGATAACCACGTTTGTCGAAAAATGCGGGATCCCGTTATACCGGAATCCCGCGTCATTGACATTTTTGATCTCGCCTATACCGAGATCCCGCAAGGGAATGCCTGAATTACGCCCGCCGCACAAGCTCACACTCGCATTGGCCTGCACTGACCGCGCGCGAGTGGCGGCGTATAAAACGTATGGAATAGTACCGAACTCCGCATTTGGTCTCACGTGTCGACTCAGACACGTACATGAGCGAATACGGGCGAGACGTGCGAGTGGTCCTAGGTAACTGAGACACGGTTTTCGAGTGGCAGTGCCGCCAGTGTTTGAAATTAGAAGCCCTAGCACGAACATTTCGATTAGCGTAAAAATCCATCTTATCCCGGATGAAGCGGTTTTTACAAGCATACTTGTGGCAACACTAGACACTGTCAGCTATCAAAAATGAAGATTTTAACGTCATGGGCAGCTGGCGGTCACACGACTTAATAGTTTAGTTTGAATGAGTTTATTAGCTACACATACATATAGTAATCTATATTTTGAATTCAATTTAATTGTTTTTAATTGAAAATTAATGCTGGTACGGAAGAAGATACGTTTCGTGCAGCAGCTTCTATAGTTATCTATAATAAATATCTAAGATAACTATGATTTTTGTCAGCCTACAATAGAGACTCCATTAGGAAAGAAAAAAAATCAGCTTATGTCACCCCTAGATTATCCTGGCAAGTAGCCAAGAGCTGATCTTATATGAATATTAATTTATTATTAAAATCGATGAGTGCCCTCTCTCGGTGGGCAGACCAAACCCGGTTGGGTTCGTTTCTCGGCTAAGGGTGGGGTTGGGCCAAATTTTAACAGATTGCGTTAATATTTGATTGTAATATATGGCGGAATTTAAATATTATTAGTGTAGCTTGTATATGAGATATTCCAACAAAAAATTTGGCACAACAAGATATCTGTATACCGAATTTCAAGCCTTGAGGTCCAATATTTCGAGATTGAAATATGACTAGTGCGCCCCCTGGTGGACCGATTACAATGACTATCTTCTCAAATCTAATAACCGATTACTCTCACTATCTTTTCTTATACTTATTCCAAATTTTAACTCAATCGGATTAAGCGTTTGGGCGCTGTCGTGGAGGAATTCACATAGGAAGATAGACACACACAGTGAGACTTCCATCTGGAAATGGTCCTCCGTGGATATTTCTGTCTTCATCGCGAAAAAAAATGCGCTTTCACAATACTTTCCCTACTCGACGGTTGGTGGGCCGTAGTAGTAGTAGTAGGTATGTATGCAACTCTCACCCCAATCACCATACTTATGTGGGTTCACGAAAAAGAGTGTTGACTGTATAGTATAAACATTATCTACGAACATAATGGCGTTATTCACTCCCCTTTGCCTCGATATACGGATGGATACTTAATCCGCCTTTTCTTCCTCGCGCTCATTATTTTTGGAACTGAAACCCCAAAAAATCCGACAAACAATGACACAGAAAACCCAAACAAGGCAAGTATAAGGCCACGACTATAGTAGATCGGTTTTGCCTTCAGGAATGACTTAGCGTTCTTGTTCTTGAGGCAAAGGGGAAAACAATAGACTCTTTCAATGAAAACTAAAATTGTATACTTTAAACAACAGTACCTACCTATGATTTTTTTCTCAGCTACCTGGCTTAGTTTGGCTCGAATTCAATAAGTAATAACAACGTACCATAATTTAAAAAAAGGTCTTTAACGTCCAATTTCATAAACGGGCTGCTGTATAAACCAAAATGACTCAGATTTTGATATTACGATAGTTAAAATAATTCTCGTAATATTTATAATTTTACCAAAATGAGAATTTAATCAGAATGTACCTACTTTTACTTAATCAAATTTCATACTTTCATATTTCTTATTTATATTTCATATTTAAATTTCACATTCATATATCATATTCATATTCATGTTCATATTCATAATAATAGAAATAGAAATAGAAATATTTTTATTGTCCGAATTTCATTTTCAGTTCAATTTTTTGTATTTAAGTAACACCTGTTCGGACTGTTTTAAAAAATGATGCTTTCGTTTCTGTCCTCTGCTATGACAATTTATGAAAATAGCCACCTCATCCCATTTCCACCTGTAATATTTTTATCCAAGGAGTTATCTGATTTTTTGAAGGCGAAAAACGACGAATTTGACGAAAGTGATGAAGTGTTGTAGTGTAGTATAGTGTGTAGTGTATTGTTGTAGTGTATAAAAAAATGTTGTAGAGCAATATTCAAAGTTATATACTGGAGTTTTGACTAAGCTGTGGACTAGCAGTTTTACTTTCCCGGCAGAGGTAAAGTATTGTGAACGCACATCTGTCTATCTGTGTGTCTGTATGTGTATATTTCTCCACGATAGCGCCTGAACGGTTCATCTAATAGGGCTGAAATTTGTCATCGCTTCGTCTCATCGTCATCGCAACAGTTGAAAAGTTGTGGTTAAAATCCGTACACCAGAAGGCGCGCAAATCCTACTTCAATCTCGAAGTATCGGACTTAGAAGACTTGAAATTCGGTACACAGATGCGTCATTGGGTCGAAGCCATATTGTGAAAATTTGGCTGATGGCGATGGATTTGAATGCGAGAAACGTAGAACTCATGAGCCATCCTCCATACAGTGCCGAATTGGAATGACATAAATTTAATGAAAATTGGTTAATGTGTATGAAAATATGTATTACCGCCCAAGGAAAGTAATTTGAAAAACAATAAATTCTTTTGGCCATTCATTTTAATTTATTTTTTATTTTTATTTTATTTAGTTAACAAACAGTGTTTATACATAACAAATACAAAATATAACAATGAAACTATGACTATACTATATAAAACTATTTACCTTATTATTATTATTATTTATTTATTATACTATAATAAAAACATATCTCCGTCATTTTACCTTATTTATATATAATATACATTTCTTTAGCAGATATTATAGTAAAACAAAACAAAAAACAAATAAAAATTAAAATTTACGTTGAGATTATAAACAATATTAATTATTTTGTACCAAAAATATATTTTTTTTTAAATTTACAAACAAAAAAAAATATTATTCATGTAACTATTCAAGCGATTAATAGTCATTATATGAAATATGGGGGTCAAAGACTGAAAAGATTTTTTAATGTGTTTCTTAAAGTGACTTTTAGCTGATGAAAAAATATCAATACACCCGAACCTATCGTTATATCGTTATAGCTCTGTTTATTAGGGAATGCTTCGTATAATTTGAGTTATATCTCTTTACATAAAACAGGTTTCGGGTTCCGAGTAATGCGAGGAGGAGCCAGAAAGGATACCTTTTCGACCAGATACGCACTGTCAAAAATATTATTTATTACGTTGTAGAGAAACATCATATCATAGGTTACGCCTACTGATAACTTATTAATTCCGAAAAGTTTAAGTTTGGCCCTCGCATGATTCGAAATATTACTTCAGCCATTGCCAGTTGTGATTCCTCCCACGAAGCGATGTTTACGGGTTTACGCGGGACGGGGTAGACCCATTTTAAAATGTTTTTTTTTTGTAGTTTTTCAAAATTTTAGTTATGTTGTTTGAATGCAATAACAAGATATACATATAAATGTTACACGCAGACATACATATAAACACTCCATAGTAGGGTTGGTTGTAAGACATTTTCGTATGGTAATTAAAGTATGATAATGTCGTATGATATTGTGAAATTTCCCAATAAAAAGAAGAAAAAAAAACAAACAAACTTTTACAATTGAATTTTATGATCTAATCATGTTTTATTCTGAACATCATTGTCTGCTTAATAAATTCTTCGTCATCACTTCTCATTCGTTAATCCTACTACTATTATAAACGCGAAAGTTTGTAAGAATGTATGTATGGATGTTTGTTACTCTTTCACGCAAAAATTACTGAATGGATTTTGATGAAACTTTACAATAATATAGCTTACACATCAGAATAACACATAGGCTATAATGTATAAAGATATATAGTTTTCTATCATCATTATCACAATTTTCCATCACCAAGCTGGTGAAACCGCGGGGCGTAGCTAGTCCTTCATGTAATTATATTATTTCTAAAAAATATCGCAATTTTACTGCAAATCTGTCTTTAGAATCAGCGGCGCGCGCGGGGCGGCCGCAAAGCCAAAGGTGCGAAGGGCGTCCTATTCTCGCGCCTGTGTGGTCCAAACAAAACAAGCAAATGGCAGACGAGATTAGCCGACTGACTGCCTCCCAATCGATGGCTTATCGCACGGCTTACTTCAAAAGCACTTCTACCCAGAACTGTACAAAGGCACTGTCAACATCATCTACCTCGGTATAACTAAACCCAGCCTCAGCTAAGGCAGGGACAAAGGCGGCTTCTTCTTTTGCTTGAAAACAGAGAAAATTATTTTACCAGTCGCAATGGTGAAGCGGAAATTTGTGGAATAATTTTGTTGCACTCATAAAACTGTATATTACGCCATGTTTACGTAAGAAAGACACGCATCGTCGCCATTACTTACATGAAAATTGTTGCAATGAGGACTGCGCAAATATTTACGAACATAAGTTAATAGTATTATTAGTTTTATATACAATATTTACTAGTTTCACATTCTTCCACTTGTCTATATGTTATGCAGACGGTCTGTATGTTATGTAATAATCTTTATTTTCACAATGCGCGCATGTACCGCTGTGTTTAGGTTAGTTGTAAGACATTGCCATGTGGCAATAAGCTCGCCTTTTTATATGATAATTAAGTGCAAATAAAGAGTTTATTATTATTATTTATTAATAGTAAAAACACGTTTTTAAAAACAAGCTTTTTTTAAAGCTCTGTTACGAGCCCACCCTGTGTGCAGCAGCCATGTCATAGTGTAACTTAAAACGGGATATCATAATTACAAAATTTCAAGTATGTGCTGTTGACCGTTGAGGAGTCCCCTCGTCGGGAGGCAATCCTTGATGCGGAATCAGGTCATGCTAACCATAAAAATGCAATGTCATCCGAACTGAACCAACGTGTAAAATTTCTACTTCATATGATAAGAGGAAGTGGTTCTAATTCTGCTTGCAAGATTTGACCTAAGCATACTGACAAACATTGCAAGGTATATAAAAGCTTGTATAAGTTAACAGTAAAAACACATGATTCATTAGGATGCTCTGTCTAGAGCCAACCATGGGGACAGCAGCCATGTCATAGTGTAACTTAGAACGGGTTATCATAATTGAATGCGTATACAAAATTTCGTGTCTGCGCTGTTGACCGTTGAGGAGTCCCCTCGTCGGGAGCCAATCCTGGCCGCGGAAGCAGGTCATTGTCCTGCTTTGCATTGTCCTCGGAACTGAACCAATGTGTAAAATTTTCACTTTATAGGATAAGAGGAAAAACATTGCAAGGTAAATAAAGCTTGTAGAAATACGTGTTATTGCAGAAGTTTCTACAGTCAGACAAATAAAAGTGGTTCGAATGAAAATCCGAAGGAACAGAGAAAAGGCGTGACCGAGAGGCTGAATTGCTCTGTACATAATTAATAATTTACTCAATTTAGCTATTTGGTTAGGTTTAAACTTATTAAAACAAATATTTTTGTGGATTTGTTTGTGTTTTCTATTATATTTATCACATTCATGAGCACTATCGGCTCATGAACGCCCTCTGAGATCAAAAAACAACCTGCTACTCTCTATCCCTAGTCACAGCAGTGACTTCTTCTCATTCTCTTTCACCGTGCATGGAGCCCGTCTTTGGAATGCTTTGCCGAAAAATGTGAGAACCGCGCCAAGCATAACAACTTTTAAAAACAGACTCAGAGAGCATTTGAAATCCTCCAGATAAATTCCCTTTCCCCTCCCATTCCCCTCCTTTTAAAACTTTAGCGTCCTTATAGGTGTTAGATTATTTTGATGTGGCAAATCTGTGCCCACAATGAGTAAAGTATATACTTCTTTCTATCCTCCTTTATTTTATTTGTCATACTCTTTATATAGGTTATGTAGTCTACTCGCAAATAATGTTCTTACAATAGTATAGGTTAGCTCTAAAATATTGCCTGCAGGCAATAAGCTCGCATTTTCTTAAGAATAAAGAGTTTTATTTTTATTATATTTACAGTGGAATCTCTCATAACGAAGACCTCTCATAACGAGCAATTCGCAGTAATTCCTCATAACGAGTAATCGGACCTCTCATAACGAGTATGAAAAAAATGTTTCGCTTAACGAGTATTTCGTTTAACGATTAAGAGACTGGAACGAATTATGTTTGTTATGAGAGGTTTCTCTGTATTTCTTTCCAATTTCGACAAAATAAAATAATGGGCGGATAGAGGAATATCGCATGCGCTAAGCCAATCGGTTGTGCAATGCATTCTGACTAATTGCTGAAGAGGTCTGGAGACTATGGAAATACACTGTTTCCTAAGCAGCGGGGGTGGATGTTTCACCTGATGTCATCCCACTCTTGAAATGACCTTGGGCCACTCGATCCTGTGTGGCACTACTGGCAAAGAACGGCCAGGTCCGCGATAAATTCAAACTGAATTACCGCTGTAATACAACAGGTAGAGGTTGCGTAAGCGACTTCGGATCCGTAACCAGTCGGGAGGACGTAGGTATCCTGAAGGTTAATTAAAGACGGCGATATCCTGCAAAACTGGTAGTTAGGGAGTGCTAACTACCAGTTTTACTAGACAGTAGATTGTCTTGTCCCCAAGTCTTCTACGCTCATCCCACGGCTGAAAGAACGATCTATATCGTTATACCAGCCTGAGGTGACGGGCTCGCCCGCTGTAGTCGACACCGCCATCCTGCCATATGCACTTTGCATTTCTTAGTAAAATCTTGACTGCCAAAGCGTAGTAGGAGATTGAGAAATCTGATACGCTAATGGTAATACTGAATAGATCATAGTTATCTTATATTTCCTTTTATTTTTTTAAAATACCGTTAAAGTACGAATGCGAAAGTGAATCTGTAATATAAATAAATTTTCCCATGTCAATTCATAGTAGCTTCAAACCACCTGGCATAAATCCCTCCCTCGACTTTATGATTTTGATCTTTTCGGCAGATATTGTAATGCAATATCCGTAAATCCGGATGGTAGGTAATCCGCTTCACGTGAATCGCACAATACGAATGAGTAAGCGATACTTGTTCAATGAATGTATGGAATAAATATGACATCGTGTTCGCATTTTGGAAACAATCGCATCTCGCATGTTACCCATGCGAAGTCCTACGGATTTAATTTGTTTAAAATAGTAAAAATATTATAAATATTTTAAAGTCAAGGCGAATTAAAATAGGACGGTAATATACGCAAATATCTATCTATATATATAAAACAAAGTCGGGTTTGTTCGCAGTCATTCGCAGCGAACAAGCTTCATGTATCGATTTCTCGGTGGATAGGGCGGACCGCTAGCGACAAATTCTTTTGCAATACCTTTTGACGTGACAACGTCTTATAAATCGATGGAGCCTGCTGCACGCACGAAAACACATGACTCATGCGGCGTTACCTCGCTCTGAGGCGTTCCATTTATTATATTTATTATTCAATATGAATGCTGCCATCTACCGGTTGCGACAAGAATTATTTACTAACCTCAGTCTAAAATAGTACTAATGAAAACACTAGATTGATTTAAATTCTTGACATAATTTTATATGTATTCTTGATATACGGAATGTTATTACTGAACGGACAATTTTCTTGTGGGTACAACGAAGTAAGCAACTTTTATTAAAAAAAAAAGTATGAAAAGCGTATATTACGGTGCGCTATCTAGCGGTTGGTAAAATGTCGCTGATATTGTTTATTTACGACGTATTACCTACCGCTAGATGGCACAGCGTGCTCAAACGCTTCCCGACCCGTTATTTAACAGTTTGAGATTTCAAACTTTCAAATTAAGAAAACAATAAACTTTAAACAATAAACAATTATACAATTATACTGCTATACAATAATACATTTACATGTTGTAGTCAAATCGGTGAGTATAAAAGCATATATTTTTGGGTGTTTGTAATAAACAATATCAGAATCTTAAATGAAACTGCTTCAAATGCAACCATTCCATCAGTATTTTCTTATGACGTTGTCACGTTCAACTATCGTCAGTAAACCGACTTTACAGCCAACCGATTTTTTTAAAACTCTTTATTCATAGAAATTACATCTATGTATAGCCGTTGAGTTTATTTATTTATTTATTTAGGTACATAGGATTAGGTATACAGTTCATTCATAGGTCATGTAATCTTATAATAATTATATAAATTATTTAATAATTAATATAGGGAGGTTTAACACATCTTACATGACCTTTACTGCCAATAGCACATCTAACTAGGCGATAATTTGGCCCGTCTCTAGATGTGCATATTTTTATGCAATTTTAAGAAATGAAGTGTTTTTTTTTTAAATAAATTATTTGGACCCACCACCTGTATATATACATAAATATACCAATTTTATAAAAAAATATAGCTATGTAATAAATATATACATTTATAGTTGTAATTTAATCATATTTAATTAAGAAAAATAGATAAGTGATACTAAATAAATTGTCGTGCGTTGCAAAGAAGTTGATCAGATTTTACATATCCCTTGTTAAGTAGCCATCTATTAAGGTTTGCTTTAAATATTTTTATGTTAGGATAATTTTTCATGTCTTCACTAAGGGAATTATATAATTTTGGGGCTATGTAGAATATATGTCTCTGGGCAAATGTTGTCCTGACTGACGGAATTATATAATTGATACTCGCGGACATTCTTGTGTTCAGATTGTTTTGAGTTCGGGCGTGGTCATCTCTAGATTTGTAGAATGCAAGAAGCGCTTGCTTAATGAATAACTGTTTAGCTGATAGCACATGGGATTGGGAAAATAACAAGGCAGATGGATGACGCCGGTTTTTTCTGTGAATTACTCTCAATAATAATTTCTGCGCTTTTGTCAATCTATCCAGATTATCATTAGTAGTAGCGCCCCATGCCGCGACTCCGTAGGACAAAATACTCTGACACAAGGCCATGTATACCATTCTTATGGTTGTTTTGGACAGAATGTTGCGCAGCCGAAGAAATACATAAACCAGCTTTCTAATTCTCGAACTCAAATTTGCAATCTGATTTTCCCAACATAGCTTCTCATCTACCGTTATGCCTAAGTAGGAGACTGTTGCAGATTTGCTTAATTTAGTACATACACATCTATTCTTATCCAAGCATTTGTCGGTATGAATGGCAAGTGTTTGGTTGAGAACCTGGCTGAGATTTTCCCGCAAGCTGAAAGTGATAAATTTTGATTTCGCAGCATTTAGCGTTAAAATATGGTTGTCGATCCAAGTTTTAGCCAGTTCCAAGTTACTTTGAGCTTTTAAGAATGTATCATTCCAATTATTAGTCGCAGTAAGAAGGACGAGTTCCTACGAGTTTAAATTTTACTTATATTAACTATCTTTACAAATAATATTACTACTTGCTTAATTAAGCTACTAATTAGGATATTATTACAATTAGTATTAATGTTGTTTTGTCTATTTTAGTGAAAAGTTAAATATTTTTGTGTGTCAGTTGTGTTTGTGTGTCTGTCATATTAAACAACTAAAATATTGTATTGTCCTCTTTTTTTATATATTGTGTACCTAGTGACCTAGACATCATTATCGAGAACAGTTTTTTGGCAAAATGGCAATTAGTTGATTAATTAGGCAGGCCCCCAAGTAATATTAGCCCGGGGCCCCACAAACGCACGGTCCGCCCCTGGGTATTTAGCAGCAAATAAGTAGGTTACGCTGAACTCCACCGCGTCTAGTTGGGGAGACAGCGACAAAAAAGTGGAAAAGTTTTGGAACAGCTGATACTTTCAGATCAGAAAGTACTTTGGCCATATAATGCCGGAGTAGAGTTAGCAGGCCAGATACCGGGACACCTGACCCTTGCATACAAGGATAGTTGTATTTTTAAATAGTATCCCCAAAGTTTTGGAAAAGCTGAAAATTCATCAGTAGAAAGTGGATGCAATAAATAACTCGAAACAAATGGTCAGACTGTTAAAAAATATAATGCGTGGCGTTAGCATTACTCAATACATGTCACAAAAATTAATTCCCTGCAAATACACCGGTACGTATTTGTTGGCAACTATTACGTATAGACTGGGCTTGATTGCGTTTCTTCGTGAACCAAAATCGGAAATTAGTTCGTGTGAACAAGACAGGAACAAGACGCTAGAGCGGAATGTGAAATAACGGATGTCACTTTTTCGCATTAAAACCACCCACCAAAGATAAAGCATCTGAATCTAAGACCGCAGGCAAATGTGTTCAAATTTATTCAGACGAGTAAATGTTCGACACATAGTTTTTATCGAGGATCGTTCGTTTAATATTCCACTCTAACGTATTGCTCTATCTCGTTCGCTTGAACTAATTTCAGTTTTAGTTCACAAAGAAACGAAATCGGGCCCACTCTGGCGCGGTAAAATGATCGTTCCCAAGGTCGGAGAGGAGACCCATCTATATGTATTGGGGTGAAACAAGCGATTTTTTATAATTTTTATAAACCACTAGCTAACCCGCCGAACTTCGTACCGCCTAACAGTCAATGAATGTCGTGTAACAGATTAGCTGACTTTAATTTATTATATTTTGAAAGTAATACAATGACTACAAAATAAATACTAAGTTCACTATGTTATTAAGATAATAACACAAAAAGAAATATAAAAGTAAAAAAAATAAGTATATTAATCGCGTGTCCGCATGACATGATTGAATTAAACTATGTAATAATTGTGGTCTGAATATTGTGGATATATCTTGTCGATTCGAAACCTTTATTTAGATACTTTCTTTAATTTGAGGGGAGAGTTTACCATATCGACGGGATGAACATTAAATGTTTGACTGTTACGAAATCCATGAACATTTTGTATGGGAAAATGTTTTTTCTTTTATTTTATTTTTTCATCAATTTTCCAATGTTTTTAATAGTTATTCTACTATTCGGGACGGAGACAAATACAACAAATCTCGTCTCAGGGGGGCTCAAAATGTATATTTCCATGTCCATCACGAAAAAAAAAAAGTTGCGTTTTTCGGGAAAGTAAAATGATACCTAATCAATTAAAAAATCCAATATTTCAGAGGGGGCACCAAAAGCAACCCGCGATCAATACAATCAGCAACAATAGCAATGACAGAGTAGACCTAAACTAACATTCGGCTGTCGTCAAAGTTGCCGACGACAGTGTTATTGGCTGTTAAGGTAAACAACACCTTTCAATTGCTATTGTTGCGCCGTGCCGTTGGCAACCGTGAGATCATTTGACAGCTAAAACAACATGGCGGCGTTGCCACACACAAAAATGGCTGCTGATCGTAGAAATAGTGCAGCCTACAGTTTTTGTTGCTACAAAATACAATGCCCACGTATCGAGGGCTAAACCCTAGATCGGCGTGTCTTTCTATAAATGAAATATATACCTATATATAGTTGGAGACTGAGCTAAGTGTAAGCGGTGGCTGAGGTGCGGGGATCGGCGATTGGTCTCGCCACCATAGACATTAGTCCTGTGATATCACTCGCCCGGTGCTACTCGTCAGTAACAGTTATGTACGCTAACCAAAGAACGCGCGTTAGCGTGTCTCCACCGCTAGATATAGGCATCGATTATATAGAGTATTTGATTGCTCAACGCATATAGATACAGTATACCGAGAGAACAGTACATGCACTCTCGAGTGACAGGGCATTGCGGGAATAGGATGCTAGGAAAGTGAGCAGAGTAGTAGGTCTCGACGAACGCCTTAGCGCGTGCGCTAGGTGCGTTGGCGAATTTCTCAAACGTTTGAACATCTGCGTCGGCGGAGTAGTAAATATGTAGCGGCCATAGCTCTTAGACTCGTGACGTAGCTCACTTCGATTTCAATTTTGTTCTTAGAGACGCTACTGTCTGATATACTGTCCTATAGTAGACGCTTTATACACTAGATCGAAATAAAATAATATTACAATCTCAAACGAATTTTTAAATCATAGCCTATTATTTAAATATTATTTACATAAATATTTCATTAATTATTTTGTTATTTTATTTATTAATCATTTATTTATTTAAGAATTAATTACTACAAAAACATTGTTTTTGCTTTCACTTATAACAGAAACCGAATGGCAAAAACTTAACTTTATGATTATTTTATTTTCACCCAACTGGGACTAGCCCATTCTAGGGTGGACAGGGCTCTAATATTATAATAAATTATGTAAAAAAAAAAAATGCTCATAAATCTAAATTGCTGTTAAATTTGGAATTTAAAAAAAGCAATCGCGTTTCCATTATAACTTCGGCATTAAATATAGCGGCATTTTGTTAAATAGAGCGTGACAAATAGAATAGACTGAAACCTGAAAGAAAGACCAAAATAAAGCTATAAGAAAGAATAGAATATAAATCATAAGAAAATATATTAAAATATTTAATATATGGTAAGTGTACAGGTTTCAATACGAAATAATTACGCACTTGAAAACGCACTAGGTAAATATAAAAAATGTGGTAAATAACAATTGGTTCATTGTTATTTACGAAATAATAGCGAAATAATTGCATTTGCTGTTGATATACGATATGGCCATTGTGTGATGCAACCGGTAACTGAAAATTGTTTGCAAACAAAATTATCGCAGATTGAATTTCGGAAGCGGAGGAAAAGTATCGTAACTCACAATTTCATTTTATATGTCAAATCTAAAGAGCTTTTTAGAAAATGAATAACGTAACAAAGAAACAAATTGTGCAAATCCAGCCAGATGTGCTTCTAAAACGGTAAACCGATACCAGAGAGTACATTATTAAAATGCAATATATTTAGCAAAAGTATATTTCACTGAGTATTGGTTTTTTAATCCTACTAATATTATAAACGCGAAAGTTGGTATGTATGTATGGATGTTTGTTACTCTTTCACGCAAAAACTACTGAATGGATTTTGATAAAACTTTACAATAATATAGCTTACACATCAGAATAACACATAGACTATAATTTATAAAGATATATGGTTTTCTGTCATCATTATCACAATTTTCCATCACCACGCGGGTGAAACCGCTGGGCGCAGCTAGTATCTTTATAACTTAGTCGATTATGACTATTTGAACTATTTTAAATCTTGCAATTGATTGACCTATGTCATTTACCATTTTGAATTATCTTTAAAACTGACTATTTGATTATGATTTAAGTACAATGACTTGATGATTAAGTACAAGTACAATGATTGGTCATGTTTTATGAAGTTTTTTTAATTGTTTTTTTTTTAATATCCGTTTTTTTATTTTTCTATAATATACATATCATAATTATTAGATAACGATTATTTTAAACAGATTATTTCATAACTACCATGTTTTAAATTATTTTACGTATTCTTTATTTTTTTATTTACTTGTAATTTTCGTTTTTTTTTTGTTCTTTTTTACTTTTATATTAATTAATGTACACTGTGTTTATAGAATGTCCGCCCAAGCACAAGCTTCGCTAAGTTGGGCGTCATCTGACAATAAACATTATCTTATAATAGTTTAATTTGTTTTACGTAAGTTAGTTTAACATTTTATTTGATGTTTTTATTGTAAATTGCTTTAAATAAATAAATAAATAAAATCCTTACACCCTTCCTACCTTCCCCAGAATTCACGACAATAAGTAACATTTTCCACCTAATAACAATCAATTAAAAACCCTATCAGTATCACTACTTTATAAAAAAAAATATCACGCGCAATGTGACATCATATATTTCAATTTCAGTCTGAAAATACTGAGGGTAGGTGTGTGAGGGTAGGATCCTGCCCGCAACGGTCAACCCCCATCATACACCAGGACCTTCAAAAGGTGGTCAACAAGGCCATACAGGCCGCTTGTCATTGGAGAGAAGTTTCCTAACCTGGACCGGGAGCGTTGATGAACAAACTAATTTCAGAAAGATTTCTTCACAAAATAAAAATAGAAATTTGCGTTTGATGTCCGGGAACCGGCTCTGGACCTGTCTTGGTTTATTTACTTCTTTTGAATTTGTTCCATATCAGCCACGTCGTTTAATACAGCTAGGCTGAATTTTCTGCTATAGGTGTATGTATGTTCTCCTATGACGTGGTAATTTGCCTGATATTTTGTTGTTTTTAGCGTATTGACAATTTTTACCCGACGTTAATTAAATGCATCAAATCGAGCTTCTTAAGGTAAAACATAGGTTGAAGTAGGTCATTCCTAATAAAATAATATTAGAGGAACTGTACCGAATATGGAAGGGTTCCTAATATGGAAAAACAGCGTCGAGCCTACAAAAAAAATCGGAAACCGTAGAACAAAGCAGCTTTGAAAAACGCCATTTTAAGCGGTAAAATCTAAAGAAATGGGGTTCCAGGAAGCTGCCAAAGTGTTTGATGTACATAGCGCTAGTTTGTTTCAGCTAACGGCTATAAGGAATTGTTTTGTTTCATTTACTAAATAAAGTAAAAAAATAGATAATATTTTTTATTATAAAATTTGTGAATTTCAGATTAGGAACCCTTTTTTCAAACTTAATTTTTGCTACTTTTTATTCTTTATTTTACATAAATAAATTAAAGCAAATTTAACTGTTTCGAACATTATTCTATAATACTGGATTATATTTCCAAGTGATAAGATCAATAATGTTGAGTAAAATATAAACCTACATTTTTTACAGATTTTTTAAAGATTGCCATCCATATTCGGTACAGTTCCTCTACCTTTCTCTTAAGGTGCCAGCTTTACCTCCCTTCCCCTACTGGATTTCCCCGTATTCAATGCCTAACTTAAAGTTACCATGATCTTCCCTTACACTTCGATATGCCGTATTTTTTGCGTGTATCATACCCCGTGTAAGCTTCCCCGCCAGTCAACGCTGGGACAATCGCAGAAACCCCAAATGGACAGGCGGCTCTCGTCTGCGGTAGGTTGCGCGCATGATACGGGTCTCCTTTTCTGGAGGTGGGTAGGCCATTTAACACGTCACCACCTATTGTGCAGCGGCCCCTTTTGTACAGCGTATCGAAGATATTATGTAGATTATCGAAAGTGTGGTGCTGTAGGGGTTGAAAAGATATGGTCACCACTTGAATGTGTTACATCCATCGATATATGATCCCCTAGATGGGCCTTTCGCTCTCGAAAATGACCCCTTCAAAAGCACTACTGAAAGCCGACCAGTAGTAGTTTGGTCGCAGTCCGCTGGCAGACAGCCGACTGTTTCCGGCGTGGAGCTGCCGCGCAGAATATCGCGTACTGTTTAATTTATTGCTCTTGTGAAAAAGCACATGATTTACGAGCAAAGGGAATGTGGAGCCAACTTATTTGTACGTGAGGGCATATCTAGCTAATATATCGATGGTCACATCAGCTAACGATAGACTCGAAATTGTCACGTTAAGGTAGGTAGGTGAAATAGTTTGAGAACCAGTGGATTACAGGGAATAGGTATCCCAAGACATGCCAACATCTTTAAGTTTCTTACTGTTTACAGATAAGTATGTAGCGTTTACACAAAAAAATCTTTTTAACGCTTATACAATGTGAGGACACTACTGGATAGGAATACGTTGAAGACTTTTAACAAAACATAAACCTTTTTTCGTAGTTTAGAATGTTATTTTGTTTAATTTTTCCTCTAGAGCAGGGTTTCCCAACCTTTTTTGCATGGTGCCTCCCCGGATTATATAAAAAAATCATGCCCCTCTATATTTTTCTTCATTGCTTCAATAAAAAAACACAAATTATTTTTACGATATTTATTTCAAATGATTTTTTATTTATTAGTGGGATGTTTGCGCCTGCATTTTTTGAACCAGTTGGTTGATATCAGGTCTGTTTTTGACAGAGCTTTCATCAAATCATTATCGACTGCAAGACGATTTCGCTGCTTAGTCTTAATTTACACTAATGCTGAAAATCCGGTTTCACATAAGTAAGTCGAAGAAAATGGCAGAAGTATTCGCAAGGTAAGAGTGGCAACTTTTGGATTAAGGAGAAAGCGTTTTATCCTAAATTTCTCCAAAGTCAATAGGTGAAAGTCATCTTTCATTGTTGAATCTGCCTTCATTTCCAGAAATTCTTCTTGGACATCTTCTGGCAATTGCAGAACATTGACCATTGGAACTAGGTGGCGGGACAAAATCTGTGTGTTTTTTAAATAATAAACAATGATAAGTAATTAGATTAAAATATCCGAACACTTCATGCCCCCCCTAAGATCTCTCTACGCCCCCCGGGGGGGAGGGGCACGCCCCACCGGTTGGGAAGTCCTGCTCTAGAGTATTCCTCTAGGAGTGATATCTTTTGCCAGGAAAAAAAGATCTGAACTTATTTGCAATATATTGAAAAAGATTTAATTAAAGCCTTAGCTTTGATTACAGAAAAGTTGTTGCTAGAAATATAAAATGAGAACAAGTCTCTCTATTCCCCCTATACAAGATGAGTTTTAGTTAACCGCCATCCTTCAAGGGGGTGAATTAGTACGAGCAAATAAAAAAAAAATTGGGAAAACAAAAATACAAAAAAAAAATTTTTTTTCTTTCTTTTTTAAAAGTTTGAAGGACCTGACTGTAAAACAGAAGTTTGACAAGTATTTGAGCGTGCTGCGTTATCTGGCGGTAGGTGAAATATCGCTTATAAAAAATATTAGCGATATTTTATTTACTTACCTCTACATGACGCAACATGCTGAAAGTTTTTTATACATTTTAGTATTTTTTTAAATTAAAAAACAATATATTTTCGGACTAATTTTTATCAAAAATTGCTTACTTTCTCGTACTGATTCACCTCCTTCAAGGATACCGGTTAATTAAAACTAATCCTGTACCTATATTGAAAATGATAAATATAATTTAGAGAAACTCTAAGAAATCAGTTAAAATACTTAAAGTAGCTTATTATTCCGGTACATAATTTGATATTTATGACATTACACAATGTTTATAAGTTATTCTGTGGGAAATTGAGCACCTTCCCAGCCTATGCAGAAAAAGTGGTCGATCCCTGTAGGTAAAGTAGCCCATATGTGGAAGATCACCTTACTACCTACAAAAATTCGGTTATATCACCCCCAAGACTTCCAAGGCAAGCAGACAAGCCCCCCACTCCCACCTGCGCTAACCCACCAAACACCCAACCCTTTCCATTGGACCTGGAAAGTAAAAACTATACTCTAACTCTCCATACTCTATTACCCTCAAGTAATATTCACGAATAATTGGAGGTAATAGAGGTCAGTACCTCCCACGTCTCGCAACCTTTAGTAGATAATACAAGATGACGTTGAGATCTATATTAAATATTTGCAGCGTCATTTACTCAGGAGGAATGCCTTGCATAAGAGAAAACAAGCATTCTGCAACCAAATAATATTATATTTTTTTTGTATATTCCCATTCGATGAGACGGTTAAGTCAGGCGCGTCTGACAGTTAACAGTCGGCATTGGAAACAAAAGCGGCGGCGGCCAATGGTTAGCCCCTGTCGCGGCGTTTGACAGCTCGGCCGCTGTCACTGCTGTGACAGCTGGGATAATCCCACGTGACAGCGCGTGGACGGACGCCTAATCCCGGCACGCGAAAACCGCCCATGCCGTACCCCGACCGACGGATTATATTCGCATGGACGAACACGATCTTCGAGGAAGTATCCGTAAAGGAAAGGAAAACAATTTTTTTTCAATGAGAAGTTATACCTTAAGGCTTAGATCTCACGGCGCGGTTTTGACCAGCGCCCGCCGCGGTTGCGGGCCAACTGTTTTGTTTCAAAACTCACGACACCGCAGGCTTCGGTCGGCAGGCAGGCGCGGTCACGTAGCCGCCGCGATTGCGAAACGGCTCGCATACTTGGCGGGAGAAAATCGCAAGTCGCGCGGCTAACCGAGATTGGCAATAGCCGTACCCGCGCGCCTGCACTGCGTCGCCCACGAATCGCCCGCCAATTGTGCAGGCAACGGCCGCGAAGCTTGCGGTTGACCCCGGCCCTCGGGGTTCCGCTAGTAGCCCTCAGACGCTTCGGCCGCCGCGATTTAACCGCGACCGCCGCGGGCGAAAATTGCGTCGTGAAAATTGCGACTCAATTTTATATACATATCTGCATTCTACAGAGGCCGCGGGCCCGAAACCGCAGCGGGAGCGGTTGAAAAGCGAGCCGTAAGTTCCAATCCTACGATGGCGCCGGTCGCCGCCCGGCCCATATAGGCGTTGTTTACAAATAATCCAACGGTTTACTAAGATTCGATAGATTTGAGATAATAATTGAGTGCTAAGGAGCAATATCTACTGGCGGATTGGTGCCCTCTTCGTTCTATTATATAAAGATTAATCAATGCCGTTCTGCGTTATGCCAGCTAGGATTTTACTACAAAACGCGACGTGCAGATGGCACTCATGGTTGCTAATATCAATTAATATATTCTTATGTTCAGTAGCCAAATACACAGCGTTCTAAATAAACTGCAACGGGAGCCTATCTCAAAATAAAATTAAAATACAACAACAAAATTTTTACTTGTGATGAAATTATGAGTGTGGTTCGGTTAGTACTGAGTGCTATGATTTATTTCCTGACTGCCAAAAGAAGGGTTATACTTTTACTGCATATGTATGTATGTATTTGCATGCCAATTTGAATATATTACCGTTATTTGTGAGTGTCTACTTGTGAGTGTCTTATTTGTGAGTGTCTTATCTCTTTAACCATTTATGCAGTAAAAGCGAAAAGTCTTTTGTCACTTAAGACGATAAATTTACTTATTTTGATATGAATTCATAATTGTTGTAATGTGACCAATACCTGTTGTTGTTGATAATGTGACCAACATGACCTAACGAATTAAATAATTTTTTAAATATATAAAATTACTTTTTGTGACTTAAATACAAAATGCTTTTTGTGACTTAAATACAAAATTTAGACATATGCTGTACCTTACTTTTTTGTAGGCATTACCAAGCTCTACAACTTTTCTCTAGAACTCAATGATATATCTCTCATCGTCAAAGCAGCGTTCGTAAGAAACGTTTTCATTCGACTGTTTTTCTCCGAATTACTTTGTAAATCGAACGACCACGAAAAAGTCTTTTCATTTTTCGGATTAATATATAGCTATATGACACTCACAAATAACGTGGCTTTCTGTTCATTAAAGAATTTTCAAAATCGGTTCAGTAGATCCAGAGATTATTTCCTACAACGTCACAAACTTTACCTCTTTATAATATTAGTATAAAAGTATAGATTACGACACGGTCGCGGCTCCATACCTATGTCGTATTATCACTTTAACTATTTATGCAGTAAAAGGGAAAATTCTTTTGTTTTAAACACTTGAGACGATAAATTTACTTATTTTGTTAAGAATTCATAATTGTTGATAATATGACCAAAAACATGACCATGAATTTATTTTTTTAATATAAAAAAAATATATTAAAAAATCATCATAATATCGCGCACTCGGTTGGTTATCGTCATAACTATTCAAATATTTGTCCAAATTTGTCCAAATGATGTAGAGTAAAAGACAAAATTTATCTACTTTAGATACCAGATGTGATAAAAGTATTTATTTTGATTTAAATAATCAATTTATTACTACCAAATGTGCGTTAGAAATATTTTTTTATTTTTTATTGTATTTATGGTTCACTATTTTGGCGATAATGGCTTACACATAAAATATAGATATATGCCGTCCCTGGCTTTTTTGTAGGACTATTTAAGATAAACATTTCCATTGTACCTTATATACGTGTAACTCCAACGGTTTTTGTGGCGCACGCCAGAATAGCTCGCAGATGGCAGATTTTTTCCTACTTCTTCTTCTTCTTCTTCATCAGCGCGCATTCGCCCACCGTTAGGCATACGCCTCTCCAATCACTCTCCATCCGGATCGGTTAGTTTGGTTTGGCAGCCTGATCGTACCCAGAGATTCTTAGCACCTCCTGCCCCGCCGTTACCGTAACCGCTGCCGTGGCTCGGGCTAGTGGGGCTGCTGGGGACTGGGGGCCGTGGTAAGGTTGTCTGTTCATCATGATTGGAGGTATTTAGCCCGATACCCGCCACGTCGGCCACACGTCTTGGCGAGCTCCACACTTTCAGGAAAATATTTCCATTTCCTAGGCTTCCGCCGAATTGCACTATATTCACTAAATTTATTATTTATTGTTGAGAAAAATTTTCAAAATATATGTTGACGCTTAGAATTTAAATTTCGAATGTCAATTTCGTAGATTGTTTTCCTACTTACTTGACAGTTATCGTTATATTTTATATAATTCACACTATATCTTTATAAATTATAGCCTATGTGTTATTCTGATGTGTAACCTATATTATTGTAAAGTTTCATCAAAATCCATTCAGTAGTTTTTGCGTGAAAGAGTAACAAACATCCATACATACTTACAAACTTTCGATTTTATATTATTAGTAGGATAACAAACGAATCTTTAAATCATATATTTATATAGATAGTACAAATCATTTTAATACTATTTAAATAAAGATTTTAATTTTAATCTGGTGTACAGGTTTCAATACGTAATATTTATCCGCTTTAATATTTAAATAGACCAGGGGTGCTCAAACTTGAACTGCTGGCGATCTACCTTAACACTGTTAGACTTTTATCGATCTAGTTACGTAGGGTGTATCGTGGCGTAGGTATAAGTATATAGGGACGTTGCAGAATTTCATGGCCATGAATCAACGTAGAATTAGTAGGAACGACAGAAATTAGTTTGATAACATTCCCGAAGAGACTTTCGCGAATGTTTTAGTGTAGACCAATAAACTCAGCATCAGTATCAGTATCAATATATTCATTGAGAATGGGCCCGATTGCGTTTCATTGTGAACTAAAACTAAAATTATTCCAAGCGAACGAGACAGAGCAATACATTAGAGCGGAATATGAAACGAACGATCGTCGATAAATACTACCTGCCGAACTTATACTCGTCCGAATAAATTCGAGCATATTTCGTGAAGTGACAACCGGTCATCTCACACTACGCTCTAGCGTAGGTATTGCCCTGTCTCGTTCACACTGACTTATTTCCGATTTTAGTTCACAAAGAAACGCAATCGAGACAAATATACAATGAAAGCATGTCGTAATAATCATTTTAAATTAGTTATCGCCTATAAGAATTCATCAGTGGTTGAAAATATATTGAATAAGTAAATATATTAAAAGGAATAGAAAACACGACTGCCGTTACAAAAAGTGAAGTACTGAACCATACCTACGTACATGGAATATTTATTTATTTATTTATTTATTTTAAAAAACACTGGCTGATTCTAAACGCCTAAAGGTCATAGGCGACCCAAGACACCCACTTCACGGACAAGAACCACACCAAAATAAAAAAATAATAAATAAATAAATAAATAAATAAATAAAAATAAATAAAAATCGCCTCAAATCGCGAAACTCATTCTCGATCCGCACGCAACTGCTCCAAGACAGCCAATCTTCTAACAGCATCACTTAATGGAGGGCTTAACTTGGCGAGGACGTAAAGGAAGAGATAGCACCAAGATCTCATATCCTCTTATACCGCCTGACGTAGTCTCAACAGACCGAGGGCGGGTGTGACAATTAAAGTTGTCAGCCACAACGGGTGAACCCGTCACCTCAGGCAGTTTTAACGATAGTGATCGTTCTATCTCCCGTGAGGCGAGTATAGATGACTTAGAGACAATACAAATCTGTCTAGCTAAGGGAACATGCCCGATAGAGGCCAACGCCTTACTGCGAGGCGTACCCGGTAAAAGGTACCTACCAAGCGGACAGCCTCTCCCCGTCTACCAGTTTTGGAAGGATATCTCCGTCTGGAATTAACCATCATGATACCTCCCTCCTTCCGACTGGTTACGGGACCGAAGTCGCTTACTCGGCCTCTTATATTTCAATAAAAAAATATTTTGGACCTGGGCGTCCTTTGCCCGTCATACCAATCGGGATCGGGTGGCCTAAAGGTCGTTTCAAGAATGGCATGACAACAAGTCAATATCCATCTCCGCTGCTTAGGAGACATTATATTTCCATAGTCTCCAGACTCCTTCAGCAATTAGTTAGAGTGCACAACCGATTAGCGTCGCCGAACGGTGCGCAAACCGTCGAGTAGTGCCAGAAAGCAATCCCCAGGAGAAACCGATCGACGGGCCGTGAGGCCTGAGACGCGAGAGTCTTACCCGGGGTAGCCTTCTACACGAGGAGGCTTCGGAATAGGAATTGAATCGCGAGTTGAACCGATTCGAAAACACAATGGACACGATGCCAATATGCGACTCTGGAACGCTGCAGCATAAAGACCACCTCCTTTTCCGAATACAAGAGGCGAACGTCAAGGCCATCTAGGCCGCATACTTTTGAAGAGACGTGTCCTAACCTGTCCCGGCGTTCTCCCGTTGTAGGTAGATACATTTAACCGGAAATTCTGTTTTAATAATGTTTAATGTTCACGTTATTAAAATCAAATTACACTGGTCAACACATTTTTTGTCCCTTTAACAAAAGTAATTAAATCTTATAGGAAATTTCACGCTGATTTCAGATATGTAATTAGTTTTTTTCTATCACGTCAAGTTTTTATGGAATTTATGGAGTTTTACTAAAATATGTATAAATTCATATTTTTTCGTGTGTTATCATTGATACTGAAAAGTCGGATTCTGAGTTCTCTGTGGAGGTGTCTACTTCTGCGAAGCCTCACTTGTTGAACCAAAATGACCTAAATGATCTGGTACGTCACCTGAATTTATCAAAACTGCAATCAGAAATGTTGGGTTCGCGCTTGCAGCAGTGGAATCTTCTCGAAAAAGATACAAAAATCACGCACTTTAGAAACCGGCATCGTCTCTTGGTTCTTTATTATGACATGGAAGACACTTTATGTTACTGTCAAGACATTGAAGGTCTGTTCGCAGCTATTGGCTTGCAACATAACGCAGCAGATTGGCGACTTTTCATAGACTCATCAAAAGTAAGTTTGAAAGCTGTTTTAATTCACAACGGAAATACTCAACCGTCCATTCCCCTTGGCCATGCTGCAAACATGAAAGAGAACTATGACAACATGAAGCTGCTGTTAACAAAGATAAAATACGTAAAATACGAATGGAAAATATGTGGTGATCTAATAAAAGTAATAGGGCTCCTACTAGGAATGCAAACGGGATACACAAAGTATTGTTGTTTTCTGTGCAAGTGGGACAGCAGAGACAGGAAAAACCATTATACCAAGGACTGGTCTACTAGAGAGCACCTTATACCTGGCACGAAGAATGTTCACCATGTTCCCTTAGTAAAATCTGAAGATATCTTACTTCCACCCTTACACATTAAATTGGGTTTGATGAAAAATTTGGTGAAAGGCTTGTCTAAGGATGGAAATGGCATGACTTACTTAAAGCAAAAGTTTCCTAAGATCAGCGACACAAAAATTAAAGAAGGAATATTCGTGGGACCACAAATAAGGGAGATCTTGACTGATCTGAATTTTAAAACAGTGTTGAGACCAGATGAGCTAGCCGCTTGGTCGGCCTTCAAGAATGTTGCCGAGAACTTTCTTGGAAATCATAAAAGTGAAGACTATATCAGCATTGTATCTGAAATGCTCATGGCCTTTAAAAATATGGGATGTAACATGTCACTAGAAATACACTTTCTTCACTCTCACTTAAATTTTTTCCCGAAAATATGGGAGATGTCAGTGACGAGCACAGCGAACGATTTCACCAGGACATTGCGGCTATGGAGAAGCGATACCAAGGAAAGTGGAGCCCATCCATGCTGGCTGACTATTGCTGAACCCTGCAGAGAGACTCTCAAGATACTCACAAGCGCAAATCAGGAGCAAAACAAATTAAATTGAATTAAATTTGAAATTTTGTTGAGTAAGTACCCGTCATATTATGACAGAATTATGTAAAAACACTTTGTTAAATAATAAAAAAACCTGACCTGTAAAAAATTTCTTTTGTTTCATTTTGTGTTTAAGGATAGTAAATACATATAAAAAAATTAGCTATGCTTTAGGGACTGCACTTAAAAAAAAAAATGTCGACCAGTGTTATTATCCTATTTGATTCATATTTTTACACGATTGCCCAACAAAAAAATCGGTTGTGTCACCCCAAGACTTTCCTATCAAGTAGCCAGGAACTTAATTCATCTGAATATTAATATCATAAATCCTACCACAACCCCCCTACCCCCAACCTAGCGCCACCCTTTAACCTGATTGTAATATTTTTAAAAATGTATCTTTTTCTATGAATAAATATATTTAAAAAAAAAAAAACTAAAAACCTTCGAAAATCGAAATTGACATCGACTTTGACTTCAACTTTATCGACTTTTTTGACTTTTCCGACTTTTTCGACTTTTCAACTTTTCTAATTTTGTGTCTGCTGTTGATCGTTGAGGAGTTCCCTCGTCGGGAGCCAACCCAGGGTACATCAGCTATGTCATGGTGAGACTTGAATGTTGCTATCCTAATTGAATGCGTACAACGAAACACAAAATTTTGGGTCTCTGCTGTTGACTGTTGAGGAGTTCCTTCGTCGGGAGCCAACTCAGGGTACATCAGCCATGTCATGGTGAAACTTGGTAGTTGCTATCATAATTGAATGGGTGCACAAAATTTTGGGTCTCTGCTGTTGACTGTTGAGGAGTTCCTTCGTCGGGAGCCAACCCAGAGTGGACGGATTTCAACCACAATCTGTTCAGCTCATGCCATGACCAAATGATGCCTGCATGCCAAGTTTCAGCTCAATCGGATGAAGCATTTCGGCGCTATCGTCGGAGAATACAAATAGGCTGACACACAGAAGTGCGTCCACAATACTTTCCTTGGTAGGAAAGTAAAAGGAGTGTATTGTTTTCAGGATTCATTTATGTATGTTTTCCAAATCTTTATTACACTATGACTTCTAAGCCCTCCAACCGATTTAGAAGTAGCTATGTACTCCCGAGTGTCAGAGTACCTTAACTGTCCAAATATCAAGTATACAGTTGTCTAAAACTCCAAATCTGCAAATGTCAATAAATTAAAATAAATATGTCGTGTTTTGTGTCAAATGAAAGGTCTGATTGAGTACATTCCGGAAATAGACTTCTATATATATGGATAAATACATAAACCACAAATATTTCATTAAAAAATCGTAATAAAAATTATTATTAAAGTACCTAAGTAAATATAAAATGAATATTTATCAAAAAATATTAACTGTAACTATAAAAAATAATCATCATAATCACAATAACACAACACAAAACTTTTTTTAAAAATCTACGTATGTATATGATCATGTATGTTATTTTAAACAATATAATCGACATGTTTTATGTTGCTTTAAATTAATTTCTTTAAATAGTTTAAGGGAGGCATTTGAGAAGTTGTAATTGAAATATATTTAGAATCATCAATATAATTTATGTACCTATCTGATCCGATGTCCTTGTGACAAATCTTATTCAAGTGAAAAAAGGACATAATTATGTCCTTAGTGACAATTGATCAATACATGAAAAACTCAAAAATTTTACGTAATCAAAATTTTATTCAGATCTAAATTACATTTAAGTAAATAAATCTCTAACAAAATAAATTATTAAATCAACAACATATATAAATAGCCATTAAGTTATTTAAGTTAATCCAATTTCATTCCTTAATTCCTTTCCTTCCCTATTTTTATCCTTTATTTCCTTAATTCTTTTTACTTCTAACGATTGTACCTACAAGGTTAAAACAGGATAGTTTCTTGCCGCCGTCACCTGATAGAGAAACTTCAATGGAAGCTGTAACCTGAAACGAAATATGTAAAGAAATAAAAAAGAATAGAAGTAAATGACGTTTATGATAAAATTTCGAGACCGGAATGTCAACGGCATCTAAAAAGTCGCTAGGTTCTCTCTTGCTAACACTCTCGAGCACCAATCGCTCTTACAGTTGCTTCATTCGTTTCCTTATGGGAGAATAGGGAAATTTCTGACTCTCGCAGTGACTTTCGATGCCGATTCGTTACTTGGTTCAATCAATGTCTACAAATTTCGGTATTTTCGGATAGTTTCTAAGTGCAAATGGATAATTTTCATTGTTTAATGTTTCTCGAGAAGTAAAGCTGAACAATCCGCTATGATAACATTCGTCTACGAAGTTTTTGCTATTTTGCGTGATCTCTTTGGGCAGCTTATGTCGCAAAATATAATTATTGTTTTGTGCTCAAACAATAATTTAAATCACATTTTATCATACTATAATGAAGTTTTATGCCAGAAATCGTTTTTTTTATAACAACGGTATAATATAATATTTTTTAAATCTCTGCCCTCTATTTGATAGACTGTAAACCCTTGACATTTTATTCTTACTTCGTAGACTTGATTATTCAACTTTCTGCTGACTATTTAAATTATTGTGTTGAGTGGCTTTTAGTAGGTAGCCATTAGAATTATTTACTATTTTAACAAATAAGCCTTCAATTTGTTTTGTAATAAGATTATATATAACGACGTAAATGTAATGTAATGTAATGTAGTAACCAGATATCGACTGATCTTCAACGTGAGCTATGATTGCAGCACTAAAACATATGATTTAATTGCGAGTATATATGCAAAATATGGAGTCGTATATCTATAGATGCGGAGACAATACTTACTGTTGGAAAGATCTCCAATATGGGAATGGTGATGCTGAATTCTAGTTCGTCTCCAACCTTCAATGGGCAAGAGCCCTTTGTGAGCAGACCACATGCATTGCGAAGGCTTGGAGGTAATGGAACTGCCACCGAAAACCCTCGCCCCGCTACCACCAACTTCGGAACCATGGTTTTGGTATTGATAGCTGAGAAATAAATATTCAATATTATATAGGGCATTGGTAAGTAAAAATCAGCCCCGGTTACCCCCAGAGTACTTGCCCTGGGCGGCAATTTAAGGGGCGCCAAATTTATGGGTTTGAAAAAAAATGTCAAGCGTGGGTTGGTAATTAGCATTGGTATTATTTGTTAACATTTATTATTCCAAACGTGTCATTATAACTATTACTTATAGTGACGTTATAAAATGCAAGCAGCAGATGACATCAATCCGACTTTCGAAATATGCAAGAGTGTTTCATTGTTGCATTCTATGCGCGCACTAATTCTTAAGGCTTTCTCCAAAATAAAAATCCTCAAGTTAAATCTAACCTCCTGTAACACAGACATATATAGAAATAAAATCGGTTGCGTCACCACAAAAGCTTCCCGGCAAGTAGACAAGGACTTATGAAAGGATATTTATCGTGATGTCCCTTCGGGAAGGAGGTTGGCCTGTTTAAACGTGATAGTCGGGGACGAGCACGGATAGAGGAAATGCAACGCATTAAACGCATACGATTTAATCATTTACGGAAATATACTAACCGGTAAATTCAATGTAACATAGACCCAACAAGGATCTGTGTACCAAATTTCTAATTTGTAAGTCCAATATTTCGAGATTGAAATATGACTAGTGAAGCCCTTGGTGGACAGTTTTCGACTTCAACTTTTTTGACTCTTGCCTTTACCAAATGACGCCTGCATACAGATAGATTCATACTTCTTGAGCTCTACAACTACATGCTCAGGTTACACGTATTGCATTTATTGAACACCAATGCACTGAAACCAAAAAAGGGATAGGCATATTTTATACCTGTGAGAATGACGGAGAGAGGTTGAGTTTACGCGTGACTGTAATGATTCTCGTCGAAGCCAGCCGTTTAACGGTACAGTCAGACGAGTACATAACTAATAAATTCGTTTAGTGTTGAGTTGAATTCGGCTGTGATAATTTTTCAGTATATACGCGATTGTCTCAGCGGCCTGTCGTTTAGCGGTACAATCAGAAGAGTAACAAATAAATACGTTTTGTGTTGTATTTTATCTTCGTCGTCTGGGTTGTGATCGTGAGTTCGACTTCGATATAACTTTTTCAATACATCAATATTAATTTTCAATACATCATGACGATATCAAATATTCTGTCGTTGGCTGTACATGCGTTGGTTTTAAGGAAGCCGGCGAAGTTCGTTACATATAGCGGCTCTAGTCTAGCAAGAGGCCATTTGATTTTCTTTCTCATGTGCAGTTTTGACGAGCTTGTGTTTAATCTGTGTAAGCATTTTTGAGACTGTGGTCAAGAGCTCAAGAAGATTGACGTGGAGTGTACCAAATTTCAGTTCAAGCGGATTAAGCATTAGGTCGCTATCGTGGGAGAATATGGACACAGACACACGGAGGCCCAGACACACAGATTTTAATCGTTTCAGGAGTGCTCAAAGTAGATATGTGCATCAACATCTCAAGAAGACGAATTAGCATGTTCACAATAATTTCCCTCGTCGTTGGTTGGTGGGTTGGTAGAGTAATATAATAATAATG
Organism: Micropterix aruncella; assembly: GCA_944548615.1. Classification (NCBI taxonomy): domain Eukaryota; kingdom Metazoa; phylum Arthropoda; class Insecta; order Lepidoptera; family Micropterigidae; genus Micropterix; species Micropterix aruncella. The sequence goes on along the minus strand of OX155969.1, from coordinate 22,077,711 downwards.
TTAAGGTATAAAAACCAAAAAGTAGTATAATAGGAAAAGAGAAATGACACTTACGGGACAACATGCTGACAACAACGCTGATCTTAGTACCCCTCGCAGCAGTGCAGGGGGATGCATCACAACCAGAAATATTAACTGAGGGAAGAAGAGCACCATTGCCTGGAATATAAAATGAAAAAAAAAAACAATTGAAAAAGAACATACACTATAATATACATTTAAGTATATAAGTACTTACATCCACTGACTTCAGTGCTACAAACTCCCTTTAAAAAGACCAAAGCCAAAACAAAGAAACACGACTTGATTTCCATTTTAAAATCCGAGTCTGAATACTGAGTCAAACAAAACGCTCAGCAGTATTTATATCAAAAAAGAAAAATAATTATCTGAGATCCGCCGGAGATAAGATTCAAAAACGTTTCGACCTTTTCGTAAAATTGTGTCAACATGTGATCTTTTTACATCCTTGATGTAAAAGGTATACAATATATTTGTTTATTTAGCGATTTATCAATTGACTGTTTAAATAAAAACTATATTTTGATGCCCTTTTTCGAGGATGCAAATATTTAAAGAATAAGTTTTTACCTCGTACCGGAAAATTGACATTGCTCGAGATGTAGTAGCAATGCCAAGGTGGTGATTTAGTAGTGGAGGTAGTGAGTATTTTTAGGACTTACTCATACTTTCCTAGTTTGTAAAAGTAATTAAATCTGGTCTATTACTGGCTGGTACTAATTAAGGAATTCCGAGTCTGGCGAGGATTATGCTGTGGGTGAGTGCATTCGAACTGTACTTATTTTCCGGTTATAAATATTTTCCATTCGTTAGATTCGATCATCAAATGCACAAAAAACATTTCTACATTTAAAAAACGTTAAAACCCATTTACGGATAAGGTGCCCTTATTTTTACAGGTTTAAAACATATAATAAAAATCGATATTTATTCATTTATTTATTTATTTATAGTAATGCACAGCGGTTTGCAACAAGCGTAAAACTAACTTAGGTATTTTTTTTTGCATTAATTTTACAATTATTCATTTAGGAATATTATACATTTTAAATTATATACATTTCGAATTTATAGGCGGATTTTAAATTATTCTTTGATTTTTGATTTTTTTCTTAATTTTTTATATTATTGGTGAATTACTTTTATTAATTGTCTCTACTGTTAGTGCTACTTATCCGGTCTGTTTATATTTTTTCATGTTATATATATATATATATATATATATATATATATATATATATATATATATATATATATATATATATATATATATATATATATATATATATATATATATATATATATATATATATATATATATATATATATATATATATATATATATATATATATATATATATATATATATATATATATATATATATATATATATATATATATATATATATATTGATATTTTAAGGTTCATGAAAAGTTACTTATCTGGGGTCCTGGTGGACCAGAAACATTTTAACGATAGTTAATGCTCATATCGGCCGTGTTTAATTTTAATTTTAATTTTAATTATATATATATTTTTTTATTGATATGATTATTAGTTATACTTGTGCACTTGTAAATGAATTGTTAAATTAATTAAATAAATAAATAAATAAATAAATAAATGTCCTCTTTAAATACTTAGGGCAGCAGCACCTGTTTCCGCAATTGATAACTTATGATGTTCTTAGTTATTGCAGCCGAATTATTGTATGCCCTTGGATGTAATAAGTATAGGAGGATGGTTTCTGTAACAGAAATGGATGTTAGTAACTTATTTTAGAAGAAATTATATGACTGAGAATATTTCGACACTAGTCGTATTCATCTCTATGACATTTCTCTGAGAAATGTCATAGAGACAGTGCACCGTCGAAAGTCGTGCACATCCGTAAGTATATCTCATTCAAACATAAGCATTTCCCAATACAAGCTGGGATTTCCTTCGCTACTTTTTAAGTAGCTTTTACTAATTTTATTTTAAATATATATATATATATATATATATATATATATATATATATATATATATATATATATATATATATATATATATATATATATATATATATATATATATATATATATATATATATATATATATATATATATATATATATATATATATATATATATATATATATATATATATATATATATATATATATATATATATATATATATATATATATATATATATATATATATATATATATATATATATATATATATATATATATATATATATATATATATATATATATATATATATATATATATATATATATATATATATATATATATATATATATATATATATATATATATATATATATATATATATATATATATATATATATATATATATATATATATATATATATATATATATATATATATATATATATATATATATATATATATATATATATTTATATATATATATATATATATATATATATATATATATATATATATATATATATATATATATATACCTATATATATATATATATATATATATATATATATATATATATATATATATATATATATATATATATATATATATATATATATATATATATATATATATATATATATATATATATATATATATATTCAAATGTTGTATTAGGCCATTCAATGAACATTATGAATTATTATTGATTTGATTTAGATATTATAGGCAAACCAGTGAAATAATGTCATTTTTTAATAATTAATTACAAAATTAGCCGATAAGTAAATTGGTTTATTTGTTATAAAAACAGGTAATTGTGAGAGACATAATTTTACGCATTATCACCATAAATGTACCACCACAATTACGGAAAATAAATATATTTCTATTTCTTTTTCTATGTCTGATATCTAATAACATTGAATAAAATTTAGCCCTAAAAATAAAAAAAACCCACAGCAAGTTGTGTCACGATCATAGTGAATATCGGTCCCATGTCGCCCAACTAAGTAATAACTTATTCTAGGGCTAACATTTTAAACATATACAAGTTTTTTAAAAAACGTGTTCAAAGAAGAAAAAACAGTTTAAAAAAACGAAAATAAGAAAAACATTGGAATACATAAAATTACATTTATAAATACATATAAAAATAAAATGTATACATTACATTACATTTTCGTCGTGTCCAATTGACGGGTAAAGACCGCTCTTGGACGTGTCAAAATAATTAGGTTAGGTAGTAAATCTTGTTACTACTCTTTACTGAACATACATAGGTAGTAAAGAATTAACTACTAGATTGTCAAACTATAAATATAAATAATCAAATTAGAAGCCTAATATTTGAAGTAGTTAGTAATTCGAAAAGATAGGTAGTGAAATTATTCATCGTAATATTCAAATTGACAGTGAAATGTTAACCCTTGGAGTAAATGGGTATTTTCATGGATGCATCTGTCTCTTTTGCAGGATTTTCGGCGACATCGACCTTAAAGTACTATAACTACGAAACTACTACACCAATCTCCTGTCCACCCTAGAACGGGCTAGTCCCAGTTGGGTGACAGAAACAAATAAGCAAAAGGTTAAGGGTTTGCCATTCGGTTCCTGTTATTTTTATAAGCTAATCAATGTTTCATAGTAATTAATTCTTAAATAAATAAATAAATAATAAATAAATCATAAAAAGAACATCTGCACAATGATTGCATTGAAATTTCGAATGTAGAATATTGAAATATCATTTTGTAAAACAATTAGATAATTATGAATAAATATGAGAACGTCAAAGAAGTGAAAAAAACGCGGAACCAGATCTGGTCGTATCATACTCAACGGATAATTGTTTCAGAACCAGATTTGGTCGTATCATACTCAAGGGGTTAAATAACCAAATTAAATCTACGTTATGCATTTTAAACTAGTACAGATATAAGACCATATAAAATAATCAGACAATAAGGCTGTACTTTTTTAAGTAATTTAAATGGGCACAATATTTGAAAAATCATGGCCCTCAAATTCGGCCAGATTATAGAAAGCGTGGCCTATCAGCATCTCCTTGACGTTTTTTTAATTTCATATCCTCCAGCTGTTTAAAATTTGTAGGGAGTAGATTATAGAAAACATATAATAAAATAAAATGATGAAATAAATAGATAATTAAATACACTTAGCCTTCGGTTAATAATAGGGTATATAGTCATAACCCAAGATATAAATAGAAACTGTAATATTTGTAAAAATTTGAATAACAACAGATTATAACTTGAAAGAAGTCTGGCTACTTTAAAAAGTCGCGCAATGCGCCTGGCGGGATTTGAAAATTAGACAAAATTAAAAACTCATTGCTCCTACTTTACAGTTTTTATATTTTTGTACATGATAATTAATTGATCCTATAATTCCACAAAAATACATATGGCTAATATTCATAATATCTGAAGCCACGCCAGATTCTACTAAAGTGTATGACAGTGAGCGGTGTTTTATGCGTGCGCGTCAGCATCTTTGAATGCGTGTCATACTGACGAGAATTAAACGTGTCTGGCAAGGCTTTGGCGATCGAAAATCACAGCCAGATGTTATCCTAGGCTATCGTTGTAATCACCTGTCTAATTTTCAGGTTTGGAAAAAAAGGGGCCACCATTTTGTTAGGTTTTTCAGGTGCCAGATGCCTTTTCAATTCGTATAGATCAGCAAGATTATTTTTTTTGTAATCAATGTTGCATTCGACTTGACTGTAAAATGATTTTCATTAGTGCTAAAAAAAGTGAAGTACATTTGTATATTCAAAAGCATTTTCCATCTAAACCTACCGGAAACCCCCACTATAAAATACATTTTCCCTACTTATAGCATTATTCACTGAATAATGCTATCGACGTTTGGTGACTGGAAAAATCAGTACCGAAAAAAAAGCACTAGCCCCCCAAATAAATGGGACTTGTTTGCTTAATTAAATTCATGTCTTTTACAAGGTTCTGTTTCCTCGCTGTTTCAAAATGATAAGATGAGATTATTTAAGCGATTATTTTTATTATGTTTCTTTGTCACAATTTTATATTTGAACAAACCTTTTTAATAACGAAAATCTGGTTGATACACGCTATCATGTCCCAATCATACAATGCGTCGCTGATATACAATGCATTGCTATTCTAGGTATTAGCTTTAATAACTATGATTATTTGTTTTCTTCTTTTCGATTTAATTGATTCTTTATCGGCTATAATAATCATCATTATTAGGATCGATTTTCAAATTCAATTTTCAATTCATTGAATTAAAATTTTAACTATTAACGTCGTAAATCACTAAATATATTTAGAAATCACTTACAATAATGACAGAGGTAGTTTTCTCAGGACTCTAAGGTACTTTTTTCAATTTAGCATTAATTTTCGCATTAATTTAGCATTAATTTTTCGATCCTCTGCGATTAATTCGCAATTCACGCACGTTTGAGGTCTCTCATCATCGCTTATATGAAGACTGCACGTACGACTCTCGTTTCTCCACCATCGACATTTTCAACCTCAACCAACCGACGTTCGTTAGAGAATTATTCAAATCAATTGCACCTCACGAGCTTGTTAAAATCTATCATACTTAGTTATATACTTTTCATGCAACATATCAATAGCTACTACAAATATTTATAAAAAATTATTATATATCTATAAATATCTATACACATCAATAAATATCTGTATCTATTTATCCACTACACTACCTATCTATTTCTTTATTTATATCTATATACATATACATATTTATTATTTATTTTATTTATTTAGGTACATAGGATTAGGTATACAGTTCATTCATAGGTCATGTAATCTTATAATAATTATATAAATTATTTAATAATTAATATAGGGAGGTTTAACACATCTTACATGACCTTTACTGCCAATAGCACATCTAACTAGGCGATAATTTGGCCCGTCTCTAGATGTGCATATTTTTATGCAATTTTAAGAAATGAAGTGTTTTTTTAAATAAATTTTTTGGACCCACCACCTGTATATACCCATAAATATACCAATTTTATAAAAAATATAGCTATGTAATAAATATATACATTTATAGTTGTAATTTAATAAAATTTAATTAAGAAAAATAGATAAGTGATAAATTGTCGTGCGTTGCAAAGAAGTTGATCAGATTTTACATATCCCTTGTTAAGTAGCCATCTATTAAGGTTTGCTTTAAATATTTTTATGTTAGGATAATTTTTCATGTCTTCACTAAGGGAATTATATAATTTTGGGGCTATGTAGAATATATGTCTCTGGGCAAATGTTGTCCTGACTGACGGAATTATATAATTGATACTCGCGGACATTCTTGTGTTCAGATTGTTTTGAGTTCGGGCGTGGTCATCTCTAGATTTGTAGAATGCAAGAAGCGCTTGCTTAATGAATAACTGTTTAGCTGATAGCACATGGGATTGGGAAAATAACAAGGCAGATGGATGACGCCGGTTTTTCCTGTGAATTACTCTCAATAATAATTTCTGCGCTTTTGTCAATCTATCCAGATTATCATTAGTAGTAGCGCCCCATGCCGCGACTCCGTAGGACAAAATACTCTGACACAAGGCCATGTATACCATTCTTATGGTTGTTTTGGACAGAATGTTGCGCAGCCGAAGAAATACATAAACCAGCTTTCTAATTCTCGAACTCAAATTTGCAATCTGATTTTCCCAACATAGCTTCTCATCTACCGTTATGCCTAAGTAGGAGACTGTTGCAGATTTGCTTAATTTAGTACATACACATCTATTCTTATCCAAGCATTTGTCGGTATGAATGGCAAGTGTTTGGTTGAGAACCTGGCTGGGATTTCCCCGCAAGCTGAAAGTGATAAATTTTGATTTCGCAGCATTTAGCGTTAAAATATGGTTGTCGATCCAAGTTTTAGCCAGTTCCAAGTTACTTTGAGCTTTGAAGAATGTATCATTCCAATTATTAGTCGCAGTAAGAAGGACAGTGTCGTCCGCGAAGGATACAATTCTACCATTAACAGGTAATTCGCACAATTCGTTGATGTAGATTAAAAAGAGAATTGGACCCAAAACACTACCTTGAGGGACACCGAATGACACGTTAGTCGCTTCGCTTATTTGTCGACCAATTACTGTACTCTGAGTCCTCCCGTCTAGGTAACTCCGAACCCATTTTAATGCCACCCCATCGATTCCGTAGTCAGTTAGTTTTTTTTCGAGGATTACATGGGAAACTGTGTCAAAAGCCTTTGACAGGTCAAGGAAAGTGGCAATTACCTTTTTTCCTTTGTCTATGTTTTCCACTATATATTGTATGACAGCATTGATGGCCTCACTGGTTCCCCGACCCTGTCTAAAGCCATACTGATTATTAGATAGCAGCTTCTGTGTCTCTAGATATTGTGTTAGTCTATGTTTGAATATTTTTTCATACACTTTAGAAACCACACTGAGGAGGGAGATAGGACGATAATTCCCTATATCTTCTTTTTTACCACTTTCAAATATTGGTTTTATTGTCGCTTTTTTCAGCCATGTTGGAAATATACCAGTCAAGAAACTGAGGTTTATTAGATGAGCAAGGGGCTCGGATAATGTTTCTGCAGATTGTTTGATTATCTTTGCCTGGATCCCATCTTTTCCTGGAGCACAGTCGTCTCTGATACTTTTTATAGTCTTTAAGACCTCTTCTTTATTCGTTTGCAATCATTCGAATTTTTCATTTAATTTCGGTTGCTTATGCATTGATAAGGCTAGCTCCCTCTCAGACATACCCTTTTTATGCAGTATAGAGTTAGCTAGGTCTTGTCCTATACCAGTGAAGTAGTCATTAATGTAATTCAATATATCGTTAGAGTGTAAGTCCATTTTTTTTAATTCCTTATGTATATACATCTCTTTTATATCTGAGCTATTATTTCTGTTGTTCACTAACCCTTTGATAATTTCCCAAGTTTTTTTTTGTCCCCATTTACTCTATCTATTTTGTTACTTATCTCTAGTTTTTGTTATAAGTTTTTTACATATATTTATATACCTTTTGTAGTACATTAAGAGTTGAATATCATTAGGGCATTGTTTAATCTGCTTATGTATAATGTCTCGCTTTCTTATGCTGAAAATCAGGCCATCGGTTATCCAAGGAGATAGTTTATTTCGAGACCTGGGTATAGTATATGCCTTTTCGATTGTAGCCATTTTAATGCAATTTGCAAGAATATCATGGAATTGGTTGGCAGCAATGTTACTATCTTTACATTGTAATACTGGAGTCCAGTCCGTCTTTTTGAGGTTTTCTGATATTGATGCGTAATCGATTGTTTTTTTTTGGAATACGTCTGTTTAGGGCTGTTCTTAATTATTTTTTTAGATAGGCATAGACCAATTGCATAGTGGTCGGTGATGGTGGATTGGTAAATGAACGTTTGACTATGAAATTTAGTTTTGATCATAAAATGATCTATGCAGCTCTTAGTATTCTCATCAACTCTAGTAGGTCTATTAATTCCGACCTCCAGTCCATAATGCGCCAGAAGGTTAAGATAGTTTTCCGCTTGAGTATTTTTATCATTTAAGATGTTAATGTTGATGTCTCCAGTTAATATTATATTAGACTCGTATCTATAGGCCTCTAGCAGATTATCCAATGACTCAAGAAAACTTGTTAAATTGGACTTGCTCGGAGACTTATAGATAGCAAATAAGTTTAGGGAATCATCTATTACTAAATGTAGGCAATTTGCATCACTGACGGATACTTCAGTGCTGCTTACGTGGAAATGTGACTTTACGTAGACCACAACCCCATCGTTTTGTAGTCTGGCGTTGTTAGTGTGATAAGTTTCGAAGCCTTGAACAGTTCTGGGGACATAAAGTTCGTTTATCCAGCATTCCGTGAGGATGATGACATCAAAGATATTATTGAATTGCTGAATAAGGATTAAAAAATCATCTAAGTTTTTACTAATGCTCCGTATGTTCATCGATATTATCTTTAGATAGTTACCTTTTTTAACATAGCTTAAACAGCTTTTTGAGCAATAGAACTCTCGACAGTTGTACGGATTGTGCTCATCTAATTCTGTTGTGAACTCAGTCATTTCGGTCCGGTCTTACCAATAGAGGAGATTTTAGGTAGTGCAAACAATATAAGGCAACATCGAATATTAGCGCTCGAATATAAAGTAACATTAATTGAGGCTGTATCACTAGGTTTTTAGTGCAAGGGTATAAAATTGGGCTATTATCATATACACGAATATTCATTATTACATAGCTTATTAACAAGATATACAATCATCTAACTCTCCCATCGGCTTTCTATATTAATTTTATATTTAATATGAACTTAGTTTATCTTATAATTAATTTTTAAGTGTAATATGCTGAAATCCAAATGTGTAATATGCTGAAATCTGTTTAATATGTTACTTTCGTAGGAAACGATTATCGGCTTAATGTTTTTCTTTTTTTTCAACAATATGTTTATGCACACTTATGTATATTGTATGCGCTGTATGTTTCCAGAAATAAAATAAAATAAAAAAAATAAATAAAAACGTACTTAGGAAGTAATCAGTTTTCAGATTATAAGGTTCAAAACTCGCTGAAGATGTCGAAAAGTGACATAAATACGAGTTTAGACATAGTTCTAATTCATAGTTTCTTTTTTTTATAGGATGGATTTATGATTTTTTTAAATATAAAAGGTCACCATTTTAAAATAAAGTCGGCAGAAAGCTCTAATCAGTTTTCCAAATGTCGACATTAGCATAGAATATTTTTCTGTGTAGTTTGATCGTAATTAGTCGTGTAGACTCGGAGATGCAGTGGATACACACAAATACGTTGTCAGTACTCTACAATATCCTCAACAGCCCCACTTCGTCGATAGCCCCACAACATCCTCAATAACCCCGCAACATCCTAAAAATCCAGCTGTAAGTAAATTATTACGTTCTACTTTTATCATACGACAATATCTTACAACCAACCCTGCTATTAAGTGTTTATATGTATGTGTGCGTGTAACATGTGTGTAAGGGTGTGTCTTATTATTGCATTCGATCGACAGAATTAAAATGCAATTCCGTTAATTTTATCCCAACGGAAAATGGTCACTCAGCTGGGAATCGAACCCGGACCCTTACAATGTAAGATCAGGCGACCTAACCACTATGTCACCGGGCCGTGTAAATTCAGAGATTGCGAAGGATGTGGCCGTATAATTCATCCTATAGGTATAATTCATCTTCATATAATCTTTTATTTCAAAGTTTGCATAGTTTGCGTAAGGTTAACAACCAACCTCTTTAGGAAACAGGCTCCCCAGGTTGGTCGATTGGCTGATGCCGCACGGTGCGCAAACCGTACTGGAGCGCTTGAAAGACTATTCACCGAGTCCTACCCGGGCTCGCCCTTCTGCGTGGATTCTACTGGATGGGTTAGGCCGACCCTAGCACTTAGGTCATAATGGTTCAACTGTACTGGGCCCATTAGCTCCCTAAAAGCGAGGGGAATATGGACCTTCTGCACTGGACCTATTATAATGCTGCGTGCCTGCGGGCCAGTTCCCATGGGAATAGTCTTCCAAGCGCTCTTGGACGGTTTGCTTACCGCGCGGCGTCAGCCAATCGACCATTCCATCTAATAACCTTGGGAGTCTGTTTCCTATAGAGCGGGGTTGGTTGTTAACCTTACGGCAACCGCTCTTGAAACGACCAATCAGCTACCCGATACCGGCTGAACAGCCGGGTAAAGAACGCCGTGGTCCGCGCTTAATTCGGTAAAAAAAACGATTTACCGTTACGTAAGGGAGAACACCGCGTAAGCACAGTATACCAGACAGTGGCGTCTCTTAGAACGAAATTGAAATCGATGTGAGATACATCGCGAGTCCTCGGACTGACATATGGACGCCACATATGTCAGTTTGAGAAAAATCGTTCAAACGTTTGAGAAATTCACCAACCTCTGCACGCGCTTAACACTAACCAAATGCATTCGTCGAGACGTACCCGTCTACTCACTTCTCTCGCACCCTCCCCTGCAACGCCCCGTCGCGCGAGAGTGCGTTTACTGTTCTCTCGGTACACTGCGGCGTAAGTGACCTCGAACCCGTAATCAGTCGGGAGGCCGGTGAAATGTGGCCGTAACTGGAAGTAAGGGCGCGAGGTTGGACCGCTGTTTGCACACCTGGTGTCTCTCAATAAGGCGTTGGTCTCTTACGGGCGAGTGGCCTAGGCCGCCCGCGCACTATGCGGTCGCTTCTGTGCGACCAAGTAAAGACCAACGTCGAGACCAAGTTTCATTTCATTATCAAACATGGACGACGCCGAGTTGGCTGTGACAGCGTACTATTTTTTATATTGCCGAAAAAAGAAAAAATTTGAATATTGATAGACGTTGAAAGAAACATTTAATACCTTTTACAATGAACTCAGACAGCATGAGTTTTAAATATACTAGAATGACAATAATTTCAGGATACGACCTAATATGACAGGATAACACACGCGAATGATATTGTATGACAGCTGGTCTCGCGACCAACTGCAGACGCCCCCGTTGACCAAATTTCCAAATGATGACGTATGATGAATGTCCAAATGATGACGTATAACGTATGAAGATCTCTGCATTATGACGCTACCGTCCATTTATAAAATGGAAGTAGCGCTGTTCGTTCGCAGAAATCTAGCCGATTTTGAAGTGAATGGTGTGCATCATCACTGTCCAACAAGATCCCGTAGCATGCACATGCTACGTTCGGTAAGTCATGCATTATCCAAGTCGGAGAGGCTAGCCTATATCGCCGGCCCAGCGGTTTACAATAAACTCAGCGAGCACATTAGGCAGGCGCAATCTCTTGACGTGTTGAAGAGACACCTTAAGAGATACCTTACAGATAAGGCGTTTTACTCACTGGATGAATATTACTCGAGTGAAGTCGAAGCTTTGGTGGCTAAAGTATTTAATGATCTCTGCATTTCGTCTTGTATTTCTTCTTTTTACATTATTCTTGTGTTTTTTCTTCGTTTTGTTTTGTTTATTTTATCTTTTCTTTACGATAAAAAAATATATTTGTTTGCTAATATGTATGAATGTTCTGAATCTGTTTCTGACTTGTATACCAGTATACTAATAAAATGAATATGAATATGAATATGAATAATGTGAATATGATGAAATAAAAGACCAAATAATGACGTATAACGCGATGGTCGTGGACGCGTGCTGGTCGCGCCCGTCAATAGTGGTCTCCGAGACCAGCTGGTCGCGGTCGCCTAGTGCGCGGTTTGGAATATGACGTAATGTAAATCGTTGGTCGCCGCGACCATGGTCGCGGTAGCGGTCGCCTAGTGCGCGGGCGGCCTAACTAGACAGTGGACTGTTTCGTTCCTTCTTCTACGATCTTCTTCTAGGATGATCACGTCAGATACCGGTTTCCATACTGCATTTTCACTAGTCAGCTATGCTCGCCTATATCGTCTGCCTACCCTGATCGTACTAATTCTATTGTTTTATACTTAATAATTCATTTATCACTCACAATGCTACTTACTAAATAAAATTAATCTCCGTGTTCCTTCCAAACTCAATAGATTTAACCCTGCTCTTCATGTTCCTCATGCTGGTACCAACTATAGGCAAAATGCATTTCTGCGGCGAACAAGTGACAATTTCAATGATTTGATTAAACGCTTTGACTGATCTATTCTGTACGAGTATTAACTCAGCTAGGCAGCGGCTGAACAGTGAATTCTTTAGCATTAATTGTTGAATAATTTTTAATCGATAGCTTTAATTGAAAGGTCACATATGTTTCTACAATGTTACTTAAACGTGAAAACCTTTATTTGGCTCTCTGTTATCCTACTCCTCTTTTTGTTAAATTATAATTAGCTGTTGGTTTTCCTAGAAATAAATAAATAAATAAATAAATCTTCTACGCTCACCTCACGAGAGACAAAAGGATCAAGTCTGAGATGACGGGTTCGCCCGTTGTACCCCTACCCCCCCCCCCCCCTAATACCCTTATTCCCCTGAAATAAATGTTTTTTTCTGATTTATTTTGAATACTAATTTTACCGTAAATGTATATCACTGTTATTCCGATTAGTTGCGGTGGGATAGTGGTTGGCACAGTGGCTTGCGTTTGCGGCGATTCACGTTCCCACGGTGTCAACGTTATGGCATTTGATGTGCCGCAGTATCATGGCACGTCTCGACCGCTTATACCGTGGAATATTATAGAGAGACAAGGTGTAAGCCGTCCGCATTATTCCGGTGGTCGACCATGACTATAGCAGGGCACGGCGTCCACTCGAGGATTATATACTTAGCAGACAGACAGACTGACTGGGAGGAATGCAGTTGGTCAATGCCGCGTTCTGATTCTACGTTCATCGATATGAAATTATTCAATGACTAGCTGACCCGTGCCCACTTCGTTGGGCGGTAAAACTTTTTACCTGTGATGAAATTATGAGTGTGGTTCGGTTAGTACTGAGTGCTATGATTTATTTCCTGACTGCCAAAAAAAGGGTTATATTTTTACTGCATTTGTATGTATGTATTTGCATGCTAATTTGACTATAATACCGTTATTTGTGAGTGTCTTCTTGTGAGTGTCTTATTTGTAAGATTATTATCTCTTTAACTATTTATGCAGTAAAAGGGAAAAGTCTTATGTTGTAAACACTTGAGACGATAAATTTACTTATTTTGATAAGAATTCATAATTGTTGATATTATGACCAATAAACAGGACCTAACGATTTAAATTATTGTTTTAATATAAAATACTACTTTTTGTGCCTTAAATATAAAAGTTATACATATGCTGTCGCTGACTTTCTTGTAGGCATTATCAAGCTCTACAACTTTTCTCTAGAACTTAATCATATATCTCTCATCTTAAGGCAGCGTTAGTTAGAAACGTTTTCGTTCGATTGCTTATTCTCCGACTTACTTTGCAAATCCGACTACCACGAAAAAGTCTTTTCACACTCACAAATAACAGTGGCTTTCTATTGATAAAATAATTTTCAAAATCGGTTCAGTAGATTACTTCCTACAACCTCTCAAATTTTACCTCTTTTTAATATTGGTATAGATGGGTAATGTCACTGATTATATACGGAATTTGGTTTCTTAACTCCATATATCAAATTGACAACACTTTTAAAATGACGAAATGCAGGTGATGCTTACAGCATTGACGGTGAAACTAATAGTAATTTCTGTGGATGTCTACAATAAAGCTGATAATGATTGTTTTCCTTAAAACACTGACTGACACATGTGTATAAGGGTTGGTCAAATTCATGGGTCAACACCCATCCGGTAGCCTCAGCGCAGAAGTGCGAGACCGGATAGGACTCCGACCTGCCGGCCAATATCCCTTAGGAATCAACCTTCGGGCGCTCCTGGGCGGTTTGCCCACCGTGCGGCATCAGCCAATCGACTGTGCATTAAGACCTGTGAGAGAGTCTGGAAACGGCTCTGTTGTTTCCTATAGTGCAGGGGTGGTTGTTAATCTTACGGAAACTGCTTTTCAAAGGTAGACACCGAATCATCGCTGCGTATGGGAGAGGACCGCGCAAGCCGGGAGGCCGGAGAAATCTGGCCGTAATTGTAAGTAAGGGCGCGAGTGTCGGCCTTCTGATGCACACTCGGCTTCTCCGTTGGCCGTTGGCCATACGATCCCGATTGAAAGACGGACGCTAAGATCCGCGATAAATTTCGCTGAAATAACATCAGGTAGAGGCTGCGTAAGCGATCTCGGACCCTTAACCAGACAGAACGACGCAAAAATCCGCCCAAATCTGGTAGTCAGGGTGCGAGGCTGCTCGTTTTTTCAACTTCCCCCTGCCACGCGTTAAGCCGTTGGTCTCTGACGGGGTAGTTAGCGTGGCTAAACAGTGGACGTTTTTTCTTCCATAAGTCTCTACGGTCATCCCAGGTTGTAATAACGATCATTATCGTAACACCTTCCTGGGGTGACGGATTTCCCCGCTTTAGATGACAACTCACTGCTGTACCGGCGACATTCAGGTGGGACTAATAGCATTGTCGGGCGAAACTAATAGAAATATTTTTACCATCTATAATAACTTTTTGTGAATAGTTGTTTATAAAGGACTGATTGATAATAAAAACCCAATATTTAAACATTGGTAGCAATGAAACTATTAAATAATAATTGCCATATATCGCATTTCTGTATAATGTGATCACATCACAGAGATTAGATTGCCAACTATTAGTCTATTTGAACTTTAAAGTGCCTATTTTTTATGTAGGGGTTCCCAGGGGAATTTGCTCGTAGACACAGACTGCTACCCGTTCTCGCACTTCTGCATGGAGGCTACCAGATGGGTGCTGACCTGTGAGCTGAGTCCATTAGCTCCCGGTGTCCCCGGTGCAGGAGGGTTGCCAAAACGTACTATGGTATTGAGCAGTCTAATACCATATATAAACTTTGATGCGGGCTAGTAAGCTAAAATTACACGTCGATATGAAATCGAGACTATCGCAGTTGTTTGACATTATAAATAAGATTTTTTTTTAATACCACGTGAAGTTTGTAACACCCGACGTTTCGGCGATGTTGCTGCCGCCGTTGTCTAGAGTAGTTTTTTTAATTTTATTTATAATACACGTCGATAGCTTTAAAACGAACCGATATAATCGACGGCGGGGCAATAACAAACAACGAAGTCTCTCAAATACCGTTCGGTTTGTATGCTTCGGTACGAAACCCTAAAAATAGTGAAGTTTGGAAAGCACAGTTGTAAGATCATGCGTGGATGTCAGTCAGGGGTAGCCAAAGCCGATTCAGGAGCGACCATTCATGCGTCCTTACGCAAGTCAAACGCTGTCATTCCAAAATGCTGCGGATGCAATCGAAAATCATACATTGATAAGCAAATCCCAGACAAAAACTTAATACCGCTGTAATTTTTACTATTGATATTATAAGATTATTGAGTTATGAAATTATTGTTATTGGGCTCGATTGAGTTTCTCTTGAACTAAAATAGAAAATTAGTTCCTGTGAACGAGACAGAGCAGTTTCTGGATTAAAACTACCCAACGAAGATAAAGCAGCTGAATCTAACACCGCACGAAATGTGTTCAAACTTATTCGGGCGTCTATAGGTTCGACAGGTAATTTTGGTGCAGGAAAATCCACGACAGTTCATTACATATTCCATTCAAATGCTCCATTTACATATTGCTCTGTCTCTTTCGGATAAACCAAGTTCCTATTTTACTTTACGAAGAAACGCAATCGGGCCCATTATAAGTTATTATAGTTTCACATGTCAAAAATAATTTAAAAAAAAAATAGATATTATTTTCTTGAGGCGAAGACGGAATAACTTTTTGAGCCCTCTGATATGGATTAGGGCTATTTCCAGATGGAAGCCTATCTGCGTGTCTATCTGGCTGCCTGTGTGTTTAGGGAGCTAATGGGAAAGACCCATTCTTTTCAGGGTTGAACTCATCCGGCGGCCTCCACGCATGAAGTGCGAGCCCGGGCAGGACTCTGGCCTTAGAGCTAGTTTCCCCTAGGAATCAAACATCTGGCGCTCCTGGATGGTCTGCGCACCGTGCGGCGTAAGCCAATCGATTGTGCACTCTGACTAACAGTCGGGGGAGACTGCAAGCAGTACTGTTTCCTATAGAGCGGGGGTGGTTGCGGACCTTACGGCGACTGCTCTTGATACGACCATCGGCTACCCAATCCTGGGTGAACAGCCGGGCAAAAGATGCCGTGGTCTGTGATAGATTCGGCGACTGCTCTTGAAACGACCATCGGCCATCCGATCCTGGGTGAACAGCCGGACAAAGGACGCTGTGGTCCTAGATAGATTCGGTATACACCGTTTCACCGCTTCGTAAGGGAGAGGACCGCGCAAGCGACCTCGAACTCGTAACCAATCGAGAGACCGGAGTAATCTGGTCACAATTGGAAGTAAGGGCGTGAGTGTCGGCCCGCCAGGTAACATTCCTGGCTATCTCGCGGTTAAGGCGTTGGCATCTTACGGGCTTGTGACGTAGCTAGATGGTGGACTGTTTTGTCCCCAAGTCTTCTACGCTCACTCCAGGGAGATAGAACGACTAATCGTTAAAACTTCCTGAGGTGACGGGCTCGCCCGCTGTAGTCGACAACCCAAGTTGTATTCCTCCACGATATGCAGGCATCATTTGGTCATCGTTAGAGTTGTAAAGGTTTTATAGTTGAAATCGGTCCATCAGAGCACACTAGTCGTATTTCTATCTCAAATTAGTTAAAAAAAATTATAGTGTAAAATTTAAGTTGGAATATCCAATTACAAGTTATACGAATAATGCTTAAATTACGCCATACATTTTAATCAAATAATTGGCACTTGTCCCAATCCCGCCCTTAGCTGAGAATTTAACCGCGCCAGCCGAGGCGGTGGCAACGAAACTCTACCGGGTTCGCCCGCCGGCTAATGGAGCGCGCTCATCAATTTTATATATGAAATTAATATTCAGATGAAATCAGTCCTTGGCTACTTGCGGGAAAGTTTTATGGTGACACAACCAATATTGTCTTTTTTTGCAGAACCAGTCTTAAACCGGTTATTTTGAATCACTAGTTTACACGTCGAAATGACATATTTTAAGCATCTTCCGCGACAATCTAAGCGCGCGCATAAATTAAGGTGGCGGTTTTGAATTTGAAAGTGACACGCCAGAACAGAACACTGGTAGCTGGAGTTTTTTCGCCGCCGCGGTCGCCCACTCGTGCGCCGACATCACTCTTCTCTACACTTTTTTAGCCCACCTTTTTCTTTTGTCACCGAGCGATATCGCCATATAATACGAGAGCTCACTACATCTTCGTGCCAAGTTTCAATTTTCAGGACGACGCCGAAGGTGTTGTTTTTTGACGTGACAACGTCTTATAATTCGATGGAGCTGGCTGCACGCACGAAAAAACATGACTCATGCGGCGTTACCTCGCTCTGAGGCGTTCCATTTATTATATTTATTATTCAATATAAATGCTGTCATATACCGGTTGCGACAAGAATTATTTACAAACCTCAGTCTAAATTAGTACGAATGAAAATCACTAGATTGATTTAAATTCTTGACATAATTGTATATGTATTAAGAATATACGGAATGTTATGACTGAACGGACAATTTTCTTGTGAGTACAACGAAGTGCAATGAGGTAAGCAACTTTTATTAAAAAAAAAAAAAGTATGAAAGCTATCATTACGATGCGCTATCTAGCGGTTGGTAAAATGTCGCTGATGTTGTTTATTTACGACGTATTACCTACCGCTAGATGGCGCAGCGTGCTCAAACGCTTCTCAAACCGTTATTTAACAGTTTGAGATTTCAAACTTTCAAATAAAAAAAACAATAAACTTTAAACAATAAACAATAATTATACAATTATACTGCTATAAAATAATACATTTACATGTTGTAGTCAAATCGGTGAGTATAAAAGCATATATTTTTGGGTGTTTGTAATAAACAATATCAGAATCTTAAATGAAACTGCTTCAAATGCAACCATCAGTATTTTCTTATGACGTTGTCACGTTCAACTATCGTCAATAAACCGACTTTACAGACAACTGATTTTTTTAAGGACATTTCAATTAGTCCGAATAAACTTTAAAGTTGGTCTGAATAAAGAACGATGTCGTCGGTGAACTGCATAATCACGTAAACTATTTTTCGGTTAAAATCGGATAACTGCATGAGTGATCTGGTTGTTACGGATTTGGGTGTAAAAAGGTATGAACCCACTGGTGTAATACGGTACGAAAACATATTTCTCTCTCTCTCTCTCTCTCTCTCTCTCTCTCGTAGTTTAAGATGGAATTACCAAAAAAAATGACGTTGATGGTTCTTCCCCGTGACCCTACAAAATTTGTTTGTTACAAGTTTGTTTTTTTTTGTTGAGATAAGATACCGTATATGCGGGCTTGCATTATAATGGGCTACTGAACATAAGAGAAGATTCATCAGTATTTGGATATATAAGTGCCATCTACACGCTACGTTTCGTAGTAAAATCCTAGCTACCTAAACATCGTACGACATTGAGCAATCTAATAACATGTATAATCAATGGTAATAGCATCGTCCTAGCGGACAAAATAACGTTGACTCCTGCAACGAGCTCTTGGACTACCTATATCGCCCGCGCTGCGGTAGTTGACGCCTTTTTTCCTTAAAAAGGTGCGCCCTGTCACATCATCGTTTCCTGAACGCATTTAGATCCTACCGAGGATTGGCTTGTTCACAGGTGTCTCACTGACACCGGTGTTCTTCGGATTCCTGGTCTAGATCTGCATTCCAGGATGTTTGAAGGTTGAGAAACACGAGTCATTAGTAATTCTAGTCACAGTAATTTATGATAAACTTCAAGAATTAATAAAAAACATGCATAAATATAAAGTGAATTGAATTTAAATTTAAAATTACAGAACTCTTACTTCAACATAATAGAATGATAAATTTCTTTAAATTATTATTGTCATACATTGTGTCAATTTTTTTTTTTTTTTTAATTTAATTGTTCTATAAATTCCATTTTACATTTTATATTAGTTTTATTAATATAATCATGCTATGTCGATATTTTAAAATATAACTATAAGATTATGTTTACTTCAATTACACGTTTTACACTTAATTAGATTTTGTCTGTATTACTAGAAATAATTTCCTTATTGCGAACTAAGGATAGGTCTGTGACGGGCCACCCCTCACTAGACTCCAAGTTGTTTGATGTGAGGAGGTGGGTCAACTTGCGGGTTATCACCGTATTGAAAGTCGATTGAATGTATATCAGAAGGTATTTATTGTATCAGAAGGAAATTATAGTGATGTATATTGTCAGTTTGTTAACGTTTTCCTAATATGTCAGGGGTTGACGCGAATGGGGTAGCTTTCTGCATGAACTTAAGAGGGTGCATGGATAAGGATTATAGTTTGTGCTCAGAGTATCTCGTACTCAACACGGCTCGAGTCTGTAGGAGTTCAGACTGATGCTTATTCGTTTCGATATGAGGAAGGAAGGAAGAGGTAACCAAAATGGTCGGACCCGTTGACCCAACTTGTGAGAGTAGTACCGGGTTGATTCCGCCGCTGTCTTGGAGGGAGTGATCATTCGAGAAATGGTGCTATTTTCGCCGCCTTATAAAGGCCGAAAAATGATGTTCAATGTAACTGATTTGAGAAAGTAGTTAAAATTCGTGCTAATTCAGCGCTGCACGAGGTGAAACGATGGCTGGATTGACGTCAGTGCATTTCACTGGAATTCAATGCATTTATTGACTGACATGTACGATACTTAAGGATCGTTACAGGTCGTACAAAATCGAGGGGCATTATTTTAAGTGGTATATAGTTTACCTACAAGGTGGACAATATATTTACATAATTAAATATACTTTAATTTCACAAGTTGAAGGAAAACAAATCTGAAAAGTATTAAGGCTTGCTCGACATATTACCAAAAATAACAGTTATAATCAGAACTAGAAATTATTACAGTAAATTTCCATTATTATGTATTTAGTAAAACGTCAGTTTCAATTTAAATTTACATGCCATCGTGGAATTATTATTTACGGGTTGTCAAATTTAGAACTAGAATTAAATATTAATAGGTTTAAAACGTCTAGGAGTTATAAAAAGAATATGTTATAGTATTGATTTGTCGTCATAGATGTATTATACTACCGTAGTATAATACATTATACTACGTAATAATATTATACTACGGTAGTATAATACATCTATGTTTGTCGTTATGGGTTGAAAAGTCATTGCCGCTATAATAACATTTATTTTTGAGCCAGTGCATGTCTGTTTCAATCCTGGTTGTTGCGTTGCTTTGATTTCCTTACATATTACAAAATGCTACGTAATGCAAGATGCCTCTCTGTTAATACCTAGGTTTCTTTCTGGTTTCTGTTAATACCTAGGTTCTTAAAAGTTTTCTTTTTATTTGGCTAGTTATGTAGGTAATCTGTGACATTTGGGATGACATAACGATTTTAACAATACTACACACTTCTATATCGGCTAAAGTGTTTTGACTTTATGCGGGAATAAAGAAACGAAAACATATATAAATGATCCATGAACACTTTACGCGTCTCTTTTGTTGGGTAGTCGTGTAAACAGCATTGGATCCAAGTTTAAACTCTTCATTTTCATTTGGCTCAAATGGGTTAGTCGACCAATCTATCGCTTTTACTGTCTTTCTCTTAGGTATGGTTTATTTCACTCTCAATACTCTGTTTGAAACAGCCAAATAAATCTGCCTTAGCATTATAATTTTATAACTGGGTTGCCCTCGCAACCCAGTTCTGCATTGGATCCATCGCAGTATGGTTCACTGAGTACTCTCGATTTTATCGCATGTGTTTACTTTAGCGGCCCACCAACTGACGAGGAGGTAAAATGATATAAACGCGCATTATTTTTTCGAGATGAAGACGGATTTATACATTTTTGACACCCTCCGAGACGATTAAGACTATTTTCAGACTGAAGTCTCTGTGTGTCTGTATGTCTGTCTGTGAGGGTGTGTAAGGGAAAGTCTTTCCGGGAAAGTCTTGGGTTGACACAACCGATTTTTCCGAGAATATCAAAAATTCGCTACATAAATGTTATTTACGAATTATTTTTTGTAATATAGATGATGTATTGTATCTCATGGTAAGTTCGAGGGAATAAAAAAAACGTTACATTCGATGAATTCATTATATTGAGTTTTGTTACATTACATTACGTTACATTTTCGTCGTGTCCAATTGACGGCTAAAGGCCGCTCTTGGACGTGTCAAAACAATTGGGTTAGGTAGTAAGTCTCGTTACTACTCTTTACTGAATATACATAGGCAAGAATTAACTACTAGATTGTCAAACTATAAATATAAATAATCAAAATAGAAGCCTAATATTTGAAGTAGTTAGTAATTCGAAAGATGTTAAATAATCAAATTAAACCTACGTTATGCATTTTAAACAAAAAGTACAAATATAAGACCATATAAAATAATCAGACAATAAGGCTCTACTTTTTAAGTAATATAAATGGGCACAGTATTTGAAAAATCATGGCCCTCAAATTTGGCCAGATTATAGAAAGGGTGGCCTATCAGCATCTCCTTGATGTTTTTTTTTAATTTTATGTCCTTCAGCTGTTTAAATTTTGTAGGGAGTAGATTATATAATTTAATGCTAAGGTACAAGTAGCTTTTCTGCACGAAGGTTAAGGTTATATCGAAGATGTTCTGTATTTATATTCACTAAGAAAATTATTGAATTGGTTCTTACAGTACCATTTTGTTATTACGGTTTTATACAGAATAAGGATGAATTCAATCGTAATTTTGTTAAATTACAAGGAATTTTGTTGAAATTCCTTTACTCGATTATATGTATTAACATTTTCCTTGCGGTTAATACGGAAACAACAGTCTATAGTTTAAAAATGATTCATTTGTCCGACTATAACCGTATGTATACCACCACATGCTGTCATGTTAGAAGCGAGTAATGAAATAACATTATGTTTTAACATTACGACACGGTAACTACCGTCACGCCAATACTGTCTCGCGTTATGTTAATTCATACGTATGGACCACAGTCCGGAGTTGTATACGTAATCCTTGTTGAAACATACGAATTCCCGCGTATTACAATGATATATTTTTCTCAGTGTTCGTATCTACTATTATTATCACTTTTTCGTTTGGCATACCTAATGATAAACAATGAATATAAACGGAGACACAATAGTGCGCTGAAAGGCGTAAGCCTACCGTTCGTCTGGCCACCGGTAATGGCGGCATTAGGTTATGTTAATATGTGGAATTATATGTAAAGGCGGGAGGCAGTAATTGTGGCGCGTGGGCGAAGGGACACTATTGTTTGTGAGGAGATGACACAAGCGGACCAAACGGTCAGGGCTGTCGACCACATTGGCTATTAAACATATCAAAGTTATTAAAATGTAAAATGTTTTTATTATTGGGCGCCATTTATAACAGAAGGATCGTATTGATACTGACACCCGCGAGGAAGAAAGACATCGACGAGCAGGGGAGACCGTCGCTTCGAAATATAGTCGAGGTGCAAGGAGTCGAAGCGTGTGTCGAACAGCAGCAACACGTGTGCGAGAAAGAAACGACGCGAGTCCAAGGTGCCCCCACCACGCGGCTCAGAGAGCGACAGAGCAAGCCTGACTGGCCAATTGGCCACTGCCGCGCACGATTACGTTTCACACGTAGCTTCAACACGGGCTGCCATACATATCAACACATAGCGGGCCACGCGCACGATAGGTACGGCTGCATGGCTATGTGACGTCAGACGCGCATGCGTGTATGCGCCGCTCGAGCGATGCTGTGTACACGTTTTGTGGCTACGGCGGCCACGGCAACCATGTGACTACCCGCTTACTCGCTTCCACCCATTTCTCCCCCATTAACCGTTCCCAAACCGTCACAAGCGCTTTACGACGTGCACTTACGCGTGCGCTCTCTAAGTCAGACGAAACGAAATAGACATTTGCTTGACGTAGTTCAGGTAGTTCAGCAATGTGTAGCTGCAACGCTACATCGAACGGCGTAGTCTCTACGTCAATTGTGGGCGTGTATCGTCGTGCGGCGCAGTCTGTAGCGGGCTTAAACGCCTCGAAAAGCAAAGAGACTGGAGAAAGCCGTGATCATTTCAGAAGGCTTAAAATCCCACCCTTCCATTTGTATACGTGTTAGAATGCATTAATTTGATTATTTAAAAAATAGCTACGCTGCACACATAATCACATGCCATAATCTTTTCACTAGAAGAAAAAATATCAGATTGTTCCGTGTCCAAACCTAGAAGTTCTTAAAAGGAATCTGAATCAGGTCGGAACGATATGCTTCAATAACAATAACAATCGGCTTTCGCTTAGGTAGCTCAATACCTCAATGTTTGTGCGTTTGTTTGAAACGCTTTATTGCACACTCAAAAGAGTACAATGTGGTAGGCATATTGCCAAGTGGCAATATCTTCCGGCCATACCGCCAGGGTTATTGTGACTAAAAGTTTATATGGGAAAAGTTTATATGAGTCATAAATAAATACACTTAAGTAATAGCATTGATTTTATAGAAATCCATGGTAATAGTCATCATAAAGAATATAAAACAGTAATTCGTAACGTATGTCAACTCGATATTGAAGATAGGAATGGAATATATAGACAAGCAAAGGAGGCGGCAGGGGGGAGGGGGTTATTCACGAGTTGAGTAAATGTCTCTTTAGAGATTTTGTAAAACCGCTCAGGTTTTCAAGTTGTCTTATGGGCAAAGGCACGGAATGACAGAGCCTGCACTGCAAAATACATGGACATTAAATTTGATGAATGCTGAGGTATAGCCAGAAATAGATTTTCCTGAGAGCGCAAAGGAAGTATATGGGATGAAAGCGGTGAGAAGAGATTATACAAATAAGTAGGCCTGTTTGACTGTAGTAAACGGAAAAGTAGGGCGAGTATGTGAAAATCCCGACATCGTCTAATGGGGAACCACTCTATTTGCCTGCTTTGGATAGAAGAGTCTTTGGATAGGAACAAGCATTGACACTGCACTTCGTCAATCCATGATAATACCATTTCGATGTAATGTTTTTGACACCCCTGTTCTGTTCCAGGTTTGTCCGCGCGCTGTGATTTGAATACAAAGGAGGCCTCGTGAGTGACTAATATCTCAATAGATACAGGCGTCTCCTTCCTCTCGGCCGAGATAAGGAGCTGTTCCGAAATTCGTCAACTGGGTCCCGTCCGGCCCGCTACAAGTGCCACCAGTGCCAAAACTTTGCTACCATTACTAACTTGGACCGTAACTCATGTCAAATGTTGGAATTATAGTGACATAAACAATTTGGCCTATGTATCTTATAGTTTCTTGTTTGTGAACTTAGATTTTTGTTGTTTAACAACATAACAGTTGTATATGCCATTGCAAGTTGCTCAGAAATTTATACTCAAAATTATTCTCCGGAGACCATATTGACATTCCAGCAATGAAATTTATGTCGAAGCTAAAGTCCTTGATTGAACGGCAACTTTTTTTTTAAAACTTCCCTCTTAAAGCTATTTTTGGACAATAATTCAAAATCAGGAATAATTCAGAACCGAAGACCAACAAGACAAGTTTTAGAAAATAGCCTAATAATACCCAGGATGAAAACATCATTTGGACAAAGACATTACTCTTTCATTACGCCGAGATTTTACAATCTGATCAATATGGAAATAAAAATTAATTTGACATTTAGGGTATTCAAAAATAAAATAAAGGAATGGTTCTCGAGTCATGACAGACTAACCAGACATCAAATGTTAGGAATTATAGTTTAATAAAACGTAGGTGCACAAATTATTAATATATTTTTTTATTGTATGTATGTTGATTATATTTTAACATTCAACTAATTACCAATTCATTTTTTTGTAATATATTGTTTTGACAATGAATTGTACTTCTTTTTTTTTTGACTAGGTATTTTATATTAATTTTTATATTCTTAGCATATGTTATCTGAGGAATATAATCTGAGGAAGTATGACCATGTTTCCGAGTACCGATCAAAATTGCAATGGCTTCGTATACGGGACCGGAGAAATTTGCATATCCTTTCACTTCTATATAATGTCCTACACAACCCTACATCTCCCTCCTACCTCAACGAGGCTTTTACCGGATTAGGAAGTCATGGTCTCCCACTTCGTTCAAGTCAGAATAATATCCTACGTATCCCAAAACACAATACCACTTTTTTTTCCTACTCCTTCTCAGTACATGCAGCTCGACTGTGGAATCAGCTTCCTTTAACTATTCGAGGCGCTAGCTCGCTGTTCACCTTTAAGCAATCATTGAAAAAGCACTTCCTTTCACAATAAATATTAATCATAAATTCTAACCTTTCCGTTATCCCCTCCCTTTCCTTACCTTATTTTGGCAGTTTATTTATTTACTTATTTATTTATTTATTTGTTAATATATCAAAATATGTACCTATGTATATACATATACATACATATAATATGTCAAACTCAAAAATTTATTTATATATTTACATTTCACTTTAGATACACACACAATATATATTATATGCTATAATTTCAAATTTAATTTTAGGCTATAATTTGTTGCCTACTCTTCTTTTCACACCAGCATGTTGGTTGACTGGAAGATATTGCTGTAGTGTAGCAATAAGTCCGCCATTGTACCTTATTTTATTGTGCAATAAAGAGATTTTCATTTCATTTCATTTCATTTTCATTTCATTTAAATATTACTTATTGACTTTTTTATTATAGATTTGTCTTACTCTTTTCTTTAGTTTTATGTCAATTCTGATTGTCTCACGCTATTTGATTGTTTTTTTTTTGAGGATCATATTTTAGGACAATTTAGTTTTCTGAGCATTTTAATAAAAAAATTACATAATTTATTGTAAAATTAGAGTCCTGTCTATCCTAGAACGGGCTAGTCCCAGTTGGGTGACAGAATCAAATAAGCAAAAGGTTAAGGTTCTGCCATTCGGTTCCTGTTATTTTTATAAGCAAAAACAATGTTTTATAGTAATTAATTCTTAAATAAATAAATAAATAAAAATATACCACTAAGTCAATTAACGAAATCGATTGACCCACTATTTTTAAACGACTGCCCACAAAAAACGACTGTAATGCATATTTAGGGTTCATGTATGTAGGTTTTCCGTTGTTTTGTTCCACCATAACTTCCGAATGCTTAAACCGATTTAGAAGTGTGCGGTATTGTTAGAATCGCTGTGTCATATCGAGTGTTATAGGGTACGCGCGACCCCTTGCTCTCATATAAGGAGAAAGCAGCGTCTTCGATATAATTCTCTGTGTTACGTGTTGGTTGTGTAATGACAGTCATCATTTGATAGTTTATTTTTTTCGTTCTTCTTCGCAGCCGCCACGAATAAAACCTGTAGGGTCAGTAACGAATGGCAAAATTAGATAAAATTATCCAGAGGGGAAAATTGCTCCAACAATCAGGACAATAATATGCAAAATTCTCAATGGAAGGCGATCGCAAGATTGATTAAGACTCAACCTTAGCAAAATGTCACCGCATATACCTACATACAGTTACACGGAGATACTCAGCGGGCAAACGGAAAGTAGGAAGATCGTTAAACATTGAAAGATTCTCTCATGAGATACTTTGACAAAACTAAAAACACATAACCAAACCGTGGAAAGTAGTGCAAGTAGTTTATAACATGGATGAAAAGGATACGGAAACGAGTGAATAGAGGAACCCATAAATGTATCACAGATACAAGAACATATCAAATAAACAAATCGCAAGACAAAATGATTCATATATTATGTACCTATACCATACAATAATACATATTTTAAAGTATTATATTTAACAATATTATATAAGTTACACAAAGCGGGGTCAACCTCTCGTCACTTATCATAATATCTTTTAGTCATATAATTAAATTTATAAACTTATAGTCACTTAGATTTAATTTTCAGAATGAATTTATTATTTATTATTAACCTTTAACCCAATCAGTGTATTTTTTAATCTATTAAAGTACAGGAAGACTAGATGTTGCCCGCGGCTTCGCTTCGTGTAAAGTTTCGAATCGATTTGTTAATTTAGGTAGGGTGGCGTTTATTTGCCTTTTTAGACGCTACCTTTAGATATATAGTGCAAGACGTCCTTTCCCAGATGCACGCTACCTATCTCGTAGACGTACGCGTCTTGTTCCTCGCCACCTGCACCGCGCCGACTTCCGCTGAATGCTGACCTTGCTAAGCCAGCAGCCGCCCGCCCGCTAGGTATTTCGAGATGCTTGCACGCGTTACTAATTTCATGATATCTCAATAACTATAATACCTAAAAACTTACAGTAAACGGCTGATTTTATCTCTATTTTCACTGAATGGAGTGATTTATTTTGATGAATATTCTTATTCTATTTCTAACGTATTCAACGAACACTCCCCACTTATTTTTCTTTTTTAGATATATGCTGTCGGCGACTTTTTTATAGGTCTCTTTGAGGCCGATGTTTTTGTAATATATTGTTTTCACAATTATATAAAACCGTTTTGTCAGCGCACGCCGATAATTTTTCTCCGACTTAATTTACAACTATCGTGATTTCGTATTGAAAATCTTTATTTATTACAATAAAATGTAGCCTATAGCACTCATAGATAGTAGAGCTTTATATTACTGAAAAAATTTGAAATCGGAGGAGTAGTTTCGGAGATTACCTCCTACATACAAACTTACAAACTTACAAAAATTACTTCTATATAATATTAGTATAGAGGGCACAGTTAAAGTGGTTGCCAGTACGCCAAAGAAGAAATGTTCATATACTTGCTCTCCTATATCGTGTACTCTCCCAATTAACACCATCCTATCTCCACGAGCTTTTTGAACCACTAAGTTCCCACAGTCTCGTACTTCGGTCAGCCTATGACAGTTTACTAAAAATTCCGAGTCATAATAGTGATTTCTATTTCTATTCTTTCTGTGTCCATGGTGCAAGATTCTGGAACGATCTCCAAGCAAACGTACAAAACTCGCCTTCTTTACCATTGTAGAACCTTTCTAAGAAGTAACCAGTTCTTCCCTTTCTCTCCTCTTCCTCTCCCAATTTCCTCTCCTCGGGCATTATTAGTTTTAAATTCTTCCACTTGTCTGCATGTTATGCAGACGATTTGTAGGTTATGTAACAAGGTAGAGAGGACGAGTAAAGTATTGAATATAACAACAAAATAATACTGATTTTATTAAATATTTTCTTTATATTTGATACATTGATGCAATGCATCTTTCATTATCTTAATGACATTTGATCGAAACCTCAAATAATTATATAAAATTTAACGCCCTCTATACTCATTTGTATGTACTCTTTCGAACTATCTTTTTACATTAGTACCATTTCTGGTCGCTTGATGTAATTTAGTGTTTATTAGTGTGAACAAAATTGATGAGAGCGATTTGACCCCCTTCCCATGTATGGAGCGATTTGCCCATAATCAACCATTATCCTGGAGGTCTAAGCTATTCAAAAATATATTTCATTGAGGTATTCGAATTTCCGTTAGCTTCTGGAATCATTTGTAGTACTTTACTTGTAATAATAATCTTTATTTACACAATGTACCACTGTGTTTAGGTTAGTTGTAAGACATTGCCATGTGGCAATAAGCTCGCCATTTTGTATAATAATTAAGTGCGAATAAAGAGTTTATTATTATTATTATTATTAGTATGTCAGGAAGAAAACAGAGCGATAAAATATATTATATTTTAAATAATGCAATCCACTCTGCAATCGACTGGGTATATAAATTGAAATGTTTTTTTTTTTGACAATTCAAACCTGAAATGGCTCTGATCTAAAGTTTGCCTTTCAACCATCGATATAAATATAGATATAGTAGTATAAGATGAAATACAGTCAATAAGTATGTAGCTACATGACTTAATCGGATATAGGTAGGGCTGAATTGGCGAGGCGCACGCGACAGGATGGAGGGGGCGACCCTGGCCTATAATTTCACGCCATAATCTAAACAGTCCCATCAAAATTCATCCCGGGGGAATCGAATCGCTTTTGGAGCGTGAAAAATATGTATAAACGAAGTTGCAGCGTTCTGGACGCTACGCACCGCTCGGCGCTGCTTATCCCCTTCACATCTGGGCGATATCTAGCGGAGAAGACCGATTGTGTTGCAACCCTGACATAGCAACTATGGTCTTGTATTTGAGAGAGCAGTATAATTTTAGAAACAAGTAAATGTATTGAAAAGACCAAAAAACACGAACGCCATAGAAAAAGAGAACTATTGTATTTATATATTTTTTATTACGGTTTTTTGTAAAATATTTTTGGTTTATGTATTTATCCATAAAGATAGATGTTACTTCCGGAATGTACTCAATCATACCTTTCATTTGACACTAAACAGGATATATTTATGTTAATTTATTGACATTTGGATATTTGGACATTTAGACAACTACTTACTTGATATTTGAACGGTAAATGTACCGTATAACACTTGGGATGAGATAACGATTTTAGAAACACCATGCACTTCTAAATCGGTTTAGGTGTTTAAAAGTTAAGGTGGAATCAAGAAACGGAAAACATACATAGATGAACCCTGAACCGTTACACTCCTTTTTTGTTGGGCAGTGATGTAAAAATATATTTTTATAACAACATTTAATGATCAATTTTATTTTTCCGGCTATCCAACGGTTAGGGAAAGTATTGGGAATACGCAAACATTTTCTTTTGAGATGAATACGGAAATATACATTTTGACCCCGTTCCCGGCGAGAGGCGATTAAGACCATTTCCAGACTGTGTGTCTGTGTGTGTGTATTCCTCCACGATATCGCCTAAATGCCTCATCCGAATGAGCTAGCATGCAGTGATCATTTGATCATGGCAAAAGTTGAAAATATTGTGGATGACCGCGCTATAATAATGCCTCAATCTCAAAATATTGGACGTAGAGACTTGAACGTAGGGACGTAGAGCCTTGTTGGACTAAAACCACATTGTAAAATTTTAGTTGGGTGGTAAAATTTTACCAAATTTACCTCATGTACAAGCCTCATTTACCTCATTTATACCAAATTTTACCTCATATACAAGCGACACAACGAGTTTTTGGATTCCACCATATTTAAGAATATACTACAACATATTGGAAAAAATATCATTTTGATACTACGAGAAATACTACAAATATAGTACAAAAATACTCCTAAAATCCCACGAAAGTACTACAAAAATATTATAAATACATTCGCGATTTTAATCGAATATATTTTCTATCAGAGGGGGGGGGGGGGTTGGTTACGTGAGAGGGGGGGAGGAGGAGCCTCGTCTGCTTACCGGGAAAGTCTTAACCCTTCAGGCCCCGATTGGCCGATATCGGCCACAACACGATTCAGCGTGACGGCCCCGATATAATTTTATTTTAATTTAATTAGTTTTATTTTATTATGTTTTATTATGTTAATATGTTTTATTTTAATTATGGGTACAGTGGTTTGGCAGTAATTAATATGTTGGTGAGACAGTGTCATCATTCAATTTTTTTACTAACTTTTACTAAAAATTTGTCATCTTGTCAATCAACTTGTCAATCGGCTGAGGGGCCGAGGCCTGAAGGGTTAAGGTGACCCAACCGTTTTTTTAATAATGTTAATTGATCTCAATAATCATAATAGTAATATTAGTTATATTATAGTATTTTCTTAATAAATCGTCAATTAAACTGCACATAGGAAATAATTAATTTAGCATTCGGAGTACACATAGAATATTTTATCCAGTAATATGAAATTATGTGAGATTATTGGTAATAATTATAGTATTTGTTAGAGTATTAGTCAGGTTGTCTAAAATCTTCGTCTTGAAATATTTAGTCCTAATTCGTAAAAAAGTATCTAAAGTACGTGAAGAGTCACGGGTAAAACGACCAATATCATTATTTTGTGAAGATAAGACATTATTGCAATCTTGTGGCGATATTGGAAGGAACGATTATAATATTCCCTTAATCTCTGGGACGCTATTGCCACCATTTCGTGGTAGTATTCGTGCACTAACAACATCTAGATGCAAATTTTCGAGGGATTCGAGAATTTTGCGTGGAATGGCTGGCTTCCGAAGGGTTAAATGAAGGGAGAAGAAAACGAACGATCAAAGTCCACGCGGTGACGGTAGACATTGACCGTTCTTTACCGTCAGGTCCAAAGGTGAGGTACCTCAATGACCCTCCGGTCGACGCTGAGGAGGAACTGTGATGGGAAATACTGGTCAAGGCCAATGACTTTATACGTTTTCGGTTTTTCTGAGGTATAATTTAGGTAAAATATATTTTTTAAGAAACTTCAATATCCTCATTATTATTATATTTTGATATTACAGTATCCGATATTTTCTGAGGTACATGTTAAGTAAAATTTATTTTTTTTAAATACTTTAATATTGTTATTATTAAATTATTCCTTATATTACAGTTAGCGATACATTCTGAGGTAACATTTGAGTAAAATATTTTTTTTTCAGAAGCTTCAATATTCTTATTATTATATTAATCTAATATTAGTTTCCGATTTTTTATGAGGTATAATTTAAGTAAATTGTATTTTTTAGGTACTGACAAATATATTTTTTCGCACTCCTTGCTAAAATGAAAATGGAATTACAAAAAAAAAAATCATATTGATTATTGTTCCCAGTTACTTATCACATACGAGTATGTAGGTATTATTTAATCGATCGAATCTCACATTTCTGTTTGATGATATTTATATTGAAATAATATTATATATTGTTAGATGGATACAATCAATAGTGTTGCTTCAATACTGCTATAATAAGAATAAATTAGAATAATATAAAAAGAAAATGTCAACATTAGTTAAAATGTTTACTAACAGATTCGAGTTGAGCGTGTAGTCATTTCTAACTAATGTAAGTTTTACTAACTATTCCGTGCTCTTAAAAAGCTTGCTAACTCAAAGAAGATAATACTTTAGTAACTTTTGCATCATCATGACTATTGCTAGGTTAAATACTTAGAGTTCGTATCGCTGGATATATATTTTTTTTTTTTGATACAATTACGGAGCGGTACAGCTTTAATCACGCTAGCCACGTGCATTACGTTGGAAACATCTGTTATTCAATTAAACATCTATTTTCTATTATTTAAAATGTTATAAAATGTAATTATATCATTTTATTTCTGTATCGACATATTCCAGTTCAAAAAAGATATTACTATCACTTTCTTGCCCACCAACCGACCACGAGGGAAAGTATTGTGAACGCGCTAAAATATTTTTTCGCGATGAAGACGGAAATATCCCTTTTGACCCCCCCCCCCCCCCCGCCCCCTGCATCAGTGAAGACCATTTCCTGACTGAAGTCTCTCTATGTGTCTGTGTGTGTCTGGGAGTTAATGGGCCCTTGCTGAGTTGGCCACGAAGACCCATTCTGTTCAGGGTTGGTCACACTCACGGGTCAACACCTATCCGACGGCCTCCACGCATGAAGTGCGAACCTGGGTAGGACTCTGGTCTTATGGTTAGTTTCCCCTGGGAATCAACCTTCTGGCGCTCCTGGACGGTCTGCGCACCGTGCGGCGTAAGCCAATCGACTGTGCACTCGACTAACAGTCGGGGGAGTCTGGAAGCAGTACTGTTTCCTATAGAGCGGGAGTGGTTGCGGACCTTACTGCGACTGCTCTTGAAATAACCATCGGCCATCCGATCCTGGGTGAACAGCCGGGCAAAGGACGCTGCGGTCCGCGATAGATTCGGTAAACACCGTTTCACCGCTTCGTAAGGGAGAGGACCGCGCAAGCACCTCGAAATCATAACCAATCGAGAGACCGGAGTAATCTGGTCACAATTGGAAGTAAGGGCGCGAGTGTCGGCCCGCCGGGTAACATTCCTGGCTATCTCGCGGTTAAGGCGTTGGTCTCTTAGGGGCTCGTGGCGTAGCTAGACGGTGGATTGTTTTGTTCCCAAGTCTTCTGCGCTCACTTCCAGGGAGATAGAACGACTAATCGTTAAAACTTCCTGAGGTGACGGACTCGCCCGCTTTAGTCGACAACCCAAATTGTCTGTGTGTGTCTCTGTGTGTCTTTGTGTAAGTGTTACTCCACGGTAACGCCCAAACGCTTAATACGATTAAGCTGAATTTGGTATGCAGGCATCATTTGGTCATGGCAAGAGTTGGAAAGATTGTGATTGAAATTCGTCCACCATGGTGCTTACCAGTCATACATATAATCCTTTAAATATTGGGCTTACAGGCTTGACATTTGGTACACAGTTGCCTTGTTGGGCCGAAATCATATTATGAAATTTCGGTTGGTATATCTCATATACAATCTGCATTAATCATATTTAAATTCCGCAAAAAAAAATATGGGGAATCAATTATTTAATTTGACCCACGTTTGAAGTTTAAATTTTCATTGCTTTGTGTCGCTCGTTCGAAATTCGAACGTTAAAAACGGCGAATTTTACGGCGACGCGCGTTTGCAATTCAACGTTTGAAAGATAATTCCTTGGATACTTGAAGGGAAAGTTTTGGGGTGACATAACCGTTTTTTTTATATATCGAAGGAGAAGCATCGATGTTACCATCGATACCAATATCGTATAAAAATAACGATTTTTTCAAAAAATATCGTTTTTAAATCATCTAAACATATCGACATTTATTTTGAAAAACATCGTTAGTTGAACTCATTTTGCTACTATATTTACTATATATACAGTGATAATATGAATAATTCGGCATAGGTGTTGAATTAAAAATAGTAAATGGCAATGTTAAATCATTTCCAGAATTCGTCCTTTGATTGCCGTACGTTTTTTTGTGTGTTTTTTTTTATTAATTCTCATTTAATGCCTAAAAATTATTATTGTAGGACAGTAGGGCGGTGTCGACTACAACGGGCGAACCCGTCACCCCAGGCTGGTACAACGATATGTGATCATTCTTTCAGCCGTGAGATGAAGGTATAAGACTTAGGGACAAGACTATCTACTGTCTAGCTAGGCCAACAAGCCAGTTAGAGACCTTAGAGCGAGGCACCGGGAAAGCTACCCAGCGGGCAGTCTCGCCCCCTAAATACCAGTTTTGGAAGGATATCTCCGTCTGGAATTACACTTTAGGATACCTCCGTCCTACCGACTGGTCACAGGTCCGAAGTCACTTGCGCGACCTCTACCGTCATGTTCAGCTGTGATTCGCTCTGAATCTATCGCGGACCAAAGGCATATTTTTCCCGGATCTGAATTCAGTATCAGGTAGCCTAATGGTCATTTCAAGAGTGGTTGACGACAGGTCAACATCGACCTCCTCTGCTTAGGAGACTCCAGACTCTTTCAGCGTGCACAACCGATTGGCGTCGCCGATTAGTGCGCAAACCGTCCAGTAGCGCCGGGATTCAATCCCATCAGGAGACGCGAGAGTTTTACCTGGGGTAGCCTCCCGCACGTAGAGGCTTCTGAATAGGAGCTGAATCGTGCGTTAAGCCGATCCGAGAGCAAAATGGATCTTATGGCCCAAGCTGCATGAAACCATTCGCTACCATTATTGTAGAAAAATAACTGTCAATGGGGAAAAATAGGCAAAGAAATCAACATTACAAATAGATACTTCAATTAGATAAAGACTATTCAATAAAACTACAAATGCATTAAATTATGGTTATTCTCGGGATAGATATCTCTTTACATGGATTAAATTTATGTCACAACTATTATAGGTACCTATTAAGGGAAAATAAAATTAAAAAATCCAAATCAAGTAAATCAAAGTATCAAATACCAAATATTTAAAATGAAATTATACAACGACATATAATCCCGATTAAAAATTATAAAATAATAGAAAAACAATAACGATAATCAAATTAAAAAGTAGCCATTCTTATAAAAATCTTGTAGCGATCAATCTCGATCGCAGTGGCATTTCCAACCGATTCCATGAAACAGCAGAAGAACAAAGAAAACCGCACTGGAAATTTGTGGATTTGTGTTTATTGTGTATTCATTACGACAAGCAATGATCTAATTATTCCGGGATAGCAAGGCGGATAGACGAATCCCAAAATGTTAACACATTATTAATCCGAATTAACAATAACATTTCAAATAGACAAAATACAAAAGGTACTTTTTCTAAGC
Source organism: Micropterix aruncella (assembly GCA_944548615.1). Taxonomy (NCBI): domain Eukaryota; kingdom Metazoa; phylum Arthropoda; class Insecta; order Lepidoptera; family Micropterigidae; genus Micropterix; species Micropterix aruncella. The sequence goes on along the minus strand of OX155969.1, from coordinate 22,041,872 downwards.
GTTTTGCGAGTTGAACATGCATTGGAGTATTTGCAAACATGCTCCCGCGTCCCATATGGCATGTTTTGGGCGATTCGCTCCCCCTCTCAAATGCCACTTCTACAAATTTCGTTTCGTATTAATTTGTTTCTTATTGGATCAACATATTGAGTGTGAAATCACAAGTGGTTAGGGGGATGCGCAGTAGACACATGGTGTCGGTGTCATGCTGCCGCATGCGAGCTGTAATCGGTTTGAAACTGAGTGTATATAGAGTCAACATATTGATCTGGTAGACATTGCAAATGATTGTATATTTTAATAATCTATTTTATTTATATTTATATTATTCTTCTTTAGGTGCCTTCCCCTCTTCGGAGATAAGCTATTAGGATAGATATTTCAACTTACTATAGATCAGCGATTCCCATCTTAATTACCCCAAAAGGGATAAAATCAGATTTTCTAAAAAGTTAAAGACAAGGATTGAATCATTGTTCAGCCAAAAAAAAATGTTTTTGTAGTAGTCTTTATTCATGAAAAAGATTCAAATTACATGTCCCTAAGGCTAGTGCCTTTTCAATGGATAACTAACAATAATGTGTTCATTCTGACTTATATTATCTATTACCTATTATACTTATATTAACTACTATAAGTTTTTACGTTAAGTAGATGTATTTACTTCCTAACCTAACCTAAACTAACCTACATTTCCTATAATAACACTGAATATACATTTACAGTAAACAAATGATTTTCCAATAAATTAATATACCTACTTCCTAACCTAACCTATAATAATTTTCTTGGTAAACTTACTTTGTTTACAATTACAATAATAAATGATTACACCAATAAAATGATTTACACTAGATATCTATACTTATGCCCTAACATAACCTAACTTATCTTAACTAGCTTGGTTTACCCTAGTTATTCTACATAGTGATGTGAATGATAATTTAGCCTAATAGAATGTTTACTTGTTATAGTTATCCTAATGCTTTTACATATTTGTGCTAATTTATACTAAACTTTATACTAAAAAATATATATATACTAACAATATAATATTTATCCGATCAAATATTTACCAAATCACTTATCATTAAGGATTAATTAGTTAATTTGAAAATAGCTCATTCACAGTTGAAATAACCTGAAATAACAGTGGTATGACCATTTTTATGTATTTCCACATTATGTTTAAAACAAATAAATAAATAAATAATTCTACGCTTGCCATCACTAGTACATTTTATCAGCAAATATTTTTCTGATTCAGAAAATCACTATGTAAATGTTTAGGGGCTATAAAGTCGATAAAGCAATATTTCCAGATACTGAAATTGAAGCCAAAGTACAATTGCTTAAATTTTACGTAAACAACACACTGAAAGTTGATTTCAAAGCACACAATTTGTAACTTTTTGGCAAAAGCTTGATGGCGAGTATCCAATATTATTGGGGAAAAAGCCTTAGAAATACTGATCCCAGTTGCCACAATTTACAGTTATGAGAGTGGATTTTCGACAAAACTGATAATGAAAACCAAAGCAAGTAACTGAAGGAAAAAAACAATATTTAATTAGTTTTCTTTAATTAAATTGTTTTGGGGGTATTGGCGTTATGGGTAATAGACTCTAAAAGGTTGGGAACCGCTGATTTAGATGCTGCTTCTTTGATCAAGGAATTCTTGCTTTTTCCAAATCATCGTTTTAAATTTTTCAGCCGAGAAATCCAGCGTCGTTCTGGGCCTGTCCGTCCTTGTATTTTTCCCCTGGGTAGTAAGTAAGTTTCAGAACGTAGTATTTTACTGGCTTTCTTTCATATTTTTAAATCCACAATTGACTATTTGAATTTTTTATTTTTTATATTTTTACCTTATTTTCAACATTTAATTTTATAGACGATTTATTGACTGATTTTGGAACATGATTTAGAAATATAATATTTTTGTACTATGCCAAAGGCATATTTTTTGTGAGATTATTCAATAGATTTTGTTACTATTCCAATTTTCTATTTTAATTTCTTGATATAGTTGTCTTGAATATGGTATTTCTATTGTGGATATATATAATTCTTATATTTATTCTCTTTTACATATAAAGAAAAAGTAGTGGTTGATTTTGTACAGTCCATTGACATTTAAATTTTTATTATCATTCAGTTACTTTCCCACTATGGAAAGTATTGTGACCGCGCATGTAATGTAAAGTATTGTGACCGAGATGAAGATGGATATACATTTTGACCCCCCCCCCCCCCCGAGACGATTGAGACCATTTCCAGACTAAAGTCTGTCTGTGAGTCTGTTTGTGTGAAAGTGTTTTTCTCCACGATAGCGCCTAACGCTTCATCCGATTGAGATGAAAATCAAGCAGGTAAACAGAAGAGAACAACGTAAGAGAAAGGTAACGAGGGAGAAACGAGAAAGAAAGAGAGAGAAACGTAAGAGAACCACGCCTTACCACGAGATAGCCAGGTTAGTCACCCAGCGGGCCGACACTCGCGCCCTTACTACCACTTGCAACCAGATTACTCTGGTCTCCCGAATGGTTACCGATTCGAGGTCGCTTGCGCAGTCCTCCCCCTTACGAAGCGATGATACGGGGTTTGCCGAATCCCACACGGACCACGGCGTCCTTTATCCGGCTTTCACCAGGAATTGGGTAGCCGATTGATCGTTTCAAGAGTGGTCGTCGTAAGGTAAACAACTATTCCCGCTCTATAGGAGACAATACTGTTTCCGGATTCCCCCGACTGTCCGTCAGAATGCACAATCGATTGGCTGACGCCGCACGGTACGCCAACCTTACAGAAGCGCCAGAAGTTTGACCCATGGGAGAAACTAGCTTTCAGGCCAGAGTCCTGCCCGAACTCGCACTTCATGCGTGGAGGCCACCGGATGGGTGTTGACCCGTGAGTGTGACCGACCCTGAACAAATAGGTCATCGTGGCCAACTCCAACAGGGCACATTATCTCCCTGCTTAGGAGACAAATAGAGTTGTCAACTATAATGGGCGAACCCGTCACCTCAGGAGTTTTAACGATTAGTCGTTATATCTCCCGTGAAGTGAACGCAGAAGACTTGGACAAAACAGTCCACCGTCAAGCTCCGCCACATGCCCGTAAGATTACCCAGCGGGCTTACACTCACGCCCCTACTTCCAGTTGCGACCAGATTACTTCGGTCTCTCGATTGGTTACGAGTTCGAGGTCGCTTGTGCGGTCCTCTACCTTAGCGGTGAAACGGTATAAACCGAATCTATCGCGGACCACGGCATCCTTTGCCCGGCTGTTCACCCAGGATCGGGTAGCCGATGGTCGTTTCAAGAGCAGTCGCCGTAAGGTCCGCAACCACCCCCGCTCTATGGGAAACAGTACTGCTTCCAGATTCCCCCGACTGTTAGTCAGAAGGCACAATCCATTGGCTTACGCCGCACGGTACGCAGACCGTCCTGGAGCGCCAGCAGATTGACTCTTAACTAGCCCTAAGGCCAGAGTCCTACCCGGGCTCGTGCTTCATGCGTAGAGGCCGCCGGATGGGTGTTGACCCGTGAGTGTACCCGACCCTGAACAAATGAGTCTTTGTGGGCAACTCAGCAAGGGCCCATTAGCGCTCGTTGCTTAGGAGACAGTATATTTGTCAAATATACATATTTAGAACAATTCCTGGCACTTATTGGGCGGCAGCAGTACACTTAAGCTGATGCTCCTATCGGCCGTTCTCAATTTTTTTTCTTTTTAATTGATTAAATGTAATATTTTTTATTTTTTGGTATGACTATTAGAGACGTGCTTTGTAAATGTGTTGATTAATTTAATTAATAAATAGATATCTCTCAAAGGAGAAAAAGATTGCCTTACGCCCTGAGCGTTTTGTCAGAACAATTTTTTTAAGGCAATGATTAATCGGTTCTTAAAAACCCTTATTACAGTATTATTTTCCCCTCGAATTGAAGGTCAGACATAAGGGGCAGGCATTGCAAGACACGGCTTGTAAAGTCGCGTGCGGCCACTTGCGCCCAGCATTTCCTCGATCCAAAGCTCAACCCGCAAGCTTATTTGCGAAGGGTGGAATGCAAGAGGTAATGGGATTTTTAATGCGGGATATCGGAAATAAATTACTGGAAACGCTCGCCGACAAGGCTGGGGGAGAAAACGGAGGGTTTAGCGAATGTGGTAAAGTTAGGAGAACTTTATTGCAAACATAAATATTTATATTAATACTTCTTCTTCTTCATCCTTTTCTATTCCCATTACATAGGGTCGGGTCTCCTCACTTTTCTGCGCCATCCAGGTCAAACGATCTTGGGTTGTCGGTTCGGACAATTCGGCTTTCTTGAGGTCTCTTTCGATGTTGGACCACCAGGTCAGTGGCTTGCGGCCTCCTCGTTTCTTTTGCTCAGGTAGTTTCAAAGCGATTTGTACGACATGGTCATCGCTTTGTCTTTTGACGTGCCCAAACCAGCGTAGGCGGTTTTCTGTGTTCTTACCTGCGATTGGTGCAACCTTGAAGCTACCTCTTATGTGTTTATTACGGATTCTGTCCAGTCTAGGTACACCTCCCTCCCACCTGAGCACCTTCATTTCGCTTATGTGCTTTTTGTTCATGTGTCTTCTTCGCTGTCCAGCATTCGGACTACCGTTTTGTATACGTTGCCCTTAGTATTAATTGAGTGATATATTAAATGTTGATGTTGACACGCGAAACTATTTTTGTTTATAAAACAAACCAGTAGGTAGGAATTCCTACTCTTTTTATTGTCAAATTGATTTTATATGATTTGTCTTATAATATTGTGTAATAATATATGTGTACGAACTGAATATTTCTTAAAATTGTAAAATCAATTAAAATTTTAAATATTTTTAAATAATAATTTATGCTGCAAAATTTTCTGAAAAATACATCTAGTCAAAATATAAAATCGAAAAGTCCGTCAAGTTATAAGTATTTCAAATATAAAATTACAACAATAACATGACCCCATAGAAAGAGTCGACAAATTATCTCGGATTATCGACAATACTGGATACCCTATAGTAATTTAATAGTTGAAAAAAGTGTTATAATTATAATTATTATGAATGATTAAAAAATTCAATAATGACAAAGTACTTGAATAAATTGGATTTTTAATAGGAATATCTTGGAACTGTCTCTTGAATTGAAATCTTCAAGACCCGTGACGCACAATGGAATATTATCATAACAAAAGTTGGACTGTACAGGAAACCATTTCTAATTTTACTTAGTCACATTTTTTAAGGAAGCATGTCTTGTTTCTTCCGCGTGTTTTAAGCGAATGAACATCAGAATTTGTTAGAGTGTCAATAGGACTCTGTAACGAGCAAACTCGACTTGGTAAGGAAAGATATCGACTGATTTCTTTCCTTACCCAGTCGAGTTTTCTATGGTTGAAATGGTTTATTTACTGATTCCAATACACTGATGCGTGTATACGTTTTAAAATGGAACTTTCACTGTGAAAACCTCGAAAGTAGGTTAAGTCGGGCATGTTATGCTTTAAGTATTGTAAGAAGGTCGTTGGATGAATTGCAAACAAGAAATGTTTATTTCAGCTATATTGAAGCTATCCTAAGTTATGCCATTACGATCTGGGGAAATTGTTATGCTTGTCATAGGGAACCCATATTTATACTCCAAAAGAGAGCAGTGCGAATAATTGCAAAGGTGAAAAGGGAAGAGTCGTGTCGACCCATTTTTAAAAGGCTAAGAATCCTCACCTTAACCTCACTCTATCTCTTTAAGTTACTAACTGAGTTTTTTAAAAATAAAGAAACACATTATAAAAAGTTTTCAGATACACATACTAAAAATACGAGAAATAAATTAAACATTTTTATACCACGTATTAAACTAAATACAGCAAGGCAAGACACAAAATACTCAGGGCCATATTACTTTAACAGGCTACCAGAAAGTTTAAAAACTATTCAAGTGGAAAGCTTATTCAAAAAGTTACTTAAAGAATTCTTATTAGACAAAGCTTTTTACTCGATCGATGAGTTTGTTAATTTTAAATAATTTTTCAAATTTTTTGGTCATTTTTTTGACAATTTTAAGTAGTATTTTTTAATTATTCTGACTTTTTCTGATTTTAATTTCTTGATTATTTTTATCAATTATTTTAATTTGTGGTTTTAGTAAATAAATCTTAAAAATGATTTGGATGCCCTAAAAGCAATAAAGAAGTAACTGTATGTACGTGGTGATAAATTTAAATATTGTAAAAACGAACTAATATACTGTATTAATTACTGAACTAATATACTAAAAGCAATAAAGAAGTAACTGTATGTACGTGGTGATAAATTTAAATATTGTAAAAACGAACTAATTTACTGTAATTTAAATGTACCTAAATATTAAGTTTCTACAATCTGTTAAGATTTTTTGGAAATAAATTGAAATTGAAAAAAAAAAAAAAAAAAAAAAAAAATCATTATAGTTTCAACAATGACTATTTAATATTAATAATTTAATTATTTATAGATACATGATAAAACAATAAATTACAAATAAGAATAAGTCATGTTATTTTTGGCTAAATCAAACACGGTCAATAAACCGAATAAGTCAGTCCAATCGATGACTCAAATACAGGCAGTTTTTGAAAAATTATACGAGAAAGAGAATAAATCATTAAATTATTCACTTTCTTACCGAATCTTGAATCACCACATATCGATACTATCATAACTTCCTTAAGAAGAATGCGAAAATATTTGCAATGCACAGAGTAAGTTATTATTTGGTAATGGGTAATCGCAACATGGAGTGATTTTATACCCGACTTCAAAAAAAGGAAGAGGTCATCAATTCGATTGTATCATTTTTTTAAATGTTTGTTACCACAGAACTCTGCTATTTATGAACCGATTTGAAAAATTCTTTTTTTATCTGAAAGAATATACTTGCAGATTGGTCCCATTTTTATCAAAATCCTGTTCAGATGATCCATGAGGAATTGGAGGAACTCCTCAAATATTATCATATGAAGTTGAAAATGTACATGTTGATTCAATTCATGTTACAATGTATTTTTTATGGTAAGCATGACCTGATTCTACGCCTGGTTTGGCTTCCGACGAGGAAACACCCCAACGGTCAACAGCACATATACGAAATTTTGTATACTCATTCAGTTATGATAGCCCGTTCTAAGTTTTACCATGACATGGCTGCTGCAGCCAGGGTTGGGTCTCGACGAGGGGACTCCTTAACAGCACAGACATCACATCACATCACATCACTTTACTTATATAGGCTATTATTAGATTTTTACACCGAAAAGGAAAGTTACGTAAAATTTAAAGATATACATAACAAAAACACCAGATACAAGAATAATTTCACTCTACCATGCGTGGTTTTAAACGCTGCTAGGCAAAGTACCCAATTCTCAGGGCCTTATTATTTTAACCGCCTACCAGTTGGCATAAAAGACAATAGCAATCTCAGAACGTTCCAAAAACTTTTAAAGGATTTTTTTACAACCAATACGTTTTACTCTATTGAGGAATTTATAAATGTTACAAAATGACTTTTTTTACAGCCCCTTTATTTTAATGTAATGCGTATACTGATTATTTCATTTGTTGATTGTTTTAACTTGAATTAATAATTTTGTTGACTGTTTTAGTTATATGGTATCTTATATTTAAATGTAATTACAATGTATTTAGATTCTTCTTGGACAAAACATTATAAAAATTAGTTTGATTGATTATGTGATTATTGATGATTATTGCTTGTGTTTGATCATTTCTGATATTCATTACTTTAATTGTTGATAGTTTTAGTTTTACTGATTGCGCCTTATATAGCTTCTTCTTTATGAAGTTTCTTCTGAAACAAAATGTTGTATGCTCTCTGGGCAGTTTGTTAATTAAACATTGTATGTTTTTTAATAATTCCCACAATAAAGAACTCTAACTCTAACGAAATTTGGTATATGCATTCAATTACGACAGCCCGTTTTATGTTTCAGCAAGACTGTACTGCGAGACCTAGGGTTGGCTTCCAACGAGGGAACTACTCAACGGTAAACAGCACAGACAAAAAAATGTATCCGCATTCAATTATGATAGTCTGTTCTAAGTATCACCATGACATGGCTGCTGCACTTATAAACGTTTTTGGAGTCGGTTTTTTTTGTTAATGTGTATTATTCTGCTTTTTTAAGAAGCAGTAATAATAAATACATATGTAGGTAGCTATTCGCTATCTATAGAGTAAATATAGTTGGACCACAACTGTCCCCCAATGAGCGATGGTCGTCCGGGCCGCTCGACACATGGCCGTTAGTGCCATCTGTGGCCCGTGCGGCAGTACCCACGCATCATCACAGAATCCCAGAATGTTTCGGATCGTTCTCGCCCACTGGGGTTCCATCAATTATCCTCACTCGTTAAATTTGTATGCCTGCGTGTGGCGATGTTGCCATACAGATGGTTGTAATATAAAACGTAATAGAAAGGAATAAAATAATCGTCAGTAGCGATTCCTGGTGCTAAGTACAGGCATTGATTATATAGCGTATTAGATTGCTCAACGTCATACTACGAGTTGGCAACCAGGATTTTACTACTAAACGCAACGTGTAACGTATAATTTCAAAAAACTGACTAATCTTCCATTATTATATTCAATATGGTGACTTTCATGGTATAACAATATGGCGGCGCACTGTAGATGGCGCTCTATACACGCCTATTCGGTAAAAATAAATATATAATACCAAACAAATATTTTAATCACAGCTTTTTTATATTAATATTATTTGCATACAGATGTCCAGTTTTACACGACTGCCCGACAAAAAAGGAGTGTAATGTGATCAGGTTTCATCTATGTATGTTTTCCATTTCTTTATTTCACCATAACGTCTAAACGCTTAAGCCGATTTAGAAGTCTGTGGTATCAAAAAGAACCTAAACTAACCAATTATCATGTAAGTAGTGGTTTAAATGTCCAAATGTCCAAATGTCAATAAATTAATAAATATATCGTGTTTAATTTAAAATGAAAGGTGTCATATCGTATATATGTCGGAAATACACATGTATCTATATAAATAAATACATAAACCACAAGTATTTCATAAGAAAACAAGTAATAAAAATAAATATAAATACAATAGTTCACTTTCTGTAACGGCAGACGTGTTTTTTTATTCTTTTTAATATACTTAGTTGTTAACTTGGTATACAGGGTTCAACACGTAATAATCGCGCAAATTAAAGTTCAGATAGACTACTAGAGGGCATAATAGTTATTCAATTTTATTATTATCAAATTTATTATGATCAATCAACTAGAGCTGTCAACTACAACGGACGATCCCGACAACTCAGGAAGTTTTAACGAAATGTATCGTTCTTTCTCCCGTGAGGTGAGTGCAGAAGACTTGGGACGAAAAACAATCCAAAGTCTAGCTACACCACCTGCCCGTCAGAGGCCAACGCCTTACGGCGAGACACCGGGAAATGTACCCAGCGGGCAGCTTGGCCCCCTGACTACCAATTTGTATGGATATCTCCGTCTGGAATTAATCTTCAGGATACCTCCTACCTCCTGACTGGTTATGGGATCGAGGTCGCTTACGAAGACCTCTCCCTTATGAAGCGGTGATACGGCGTCAACCGAATCTATCACGGACCACGGCATCCTTTGCCCGGCGTATTCGCCCGAATTCGTAACCGTTTCAAGAGCAGTCGCCGTAATATCAACAACTACCCCCGCCCTGTAGGAGACAGTACTGTTTCCAGACTGTTAGTCAGAATGCACAATCGATTGGCTTACGCCGCAACCGTCCAGGAGCGCCAGAAGGTTCCAAGGCCAGATTCCTACCTGGGCTCGCACTTCATGCGTGGAGGCCGCCGGACCCCGAACAAATAGGTCTTCGTGGCTAAGTCAACAAAGGGCCCATTAGCTCCCTACCTATAAGTTATACTACCAAAAAAAAAAACCAACTGAAATATTTTAATTTCGAATACTGCGTACGTTGCTTGTATGTATATGGCTCTTTTAGTGTAAGATAGTTCTGTCTTGCTTATTTTTCAGGTTGAATTTGAGTATTTCTTTTCCGCTTTGGGAAAATATATTAAAAAACAATCAATTTTGATTAAATTTTATTTCAACTTCACAGCCGGCAACGCCAATTCGGGCAACTTGGCCCCTTCGATAGGGACTGTAATGCTGATGGAGTTCCAAACGACGAGCGATAAATCACAATCCTTACAAGTTGCATTGTTTAAATTGCGGTTTTGTTTCAGAAAGGTGAAAGGCACACCGCCGCCGTGAACTGGGGCAGTTACGATAGGGTGAGACGTAGGCGTTGTTAATATTCTGGATGTGCTACAGCTCTAGAAATGTAGGAATTTTTCACGTGACTATCCCACTTTTTGGGAAAAGAATAGGCATTTTGGGCCCACTTTTCCCATCTCTTTATGTAAAGCATGTATGACTAAAACGACTGATCACAATTATGAGACGTTTCTGAGTTATATCTTATTCAATATGGCTAATTACCGGATATCCCCTAGTGCACCTAACACATAGAGGTAATGATTTTTTAATAACTGTTTAAACGAAAACCGTCGCTGAATACCCGAAACCATAAAGTTCGAGTACAAACTATATATTCCTAAGAATGCTCGAGTTTGTCATCAGTAAGTATATGGAAGTAAAATATTAGGATAATATTGCTTGAACTCTGTAATTGAGGAGTGGATTTTGAAAACGATGAAATTGCCAAAATATTTTTTTTTTTCACTTTTTGCAATGATAACGGCCTACAGCGTGTAACAACCGCTACAGAGCGATATTTTAATACTTCACGAACTTCACCCCATCTGGTGTTTGCTCTCAGTATTAAAATATCGCTCTGTAGAGGTTGTTACACGTTGTAGGCCATTTTCATTGCAAAAAGTGAAAAAATAATATTTTGGCACTTTCATCGTTTTCAAAATCCAATCCTCTTGGTCTCCTGATTTCATTCCCGCCCTGTTTATTGACGCATGTAGTATGCTAAGGTCAGCTGTTCAACATGGTGTGCCCAGTGACCGTACTCATAATATAATCCCATTTTTAATATGTATAATATAATCCCGTTTTATTATTATTTTATTATTTTATTTTGTACAATAATTCAATTAGGAATATTACACATTTCAAATTATATACATTTCGTATTTATAGGCGGATTTTGATTATTCATTGATTTTTGATTTTTTCTTTATTTTGTGTATTATTGGTGAATTATTTTTATTAATTGTATTCGACTGTTAGTGCTACTTATCCTGTCTGTTTAGATTTTTTCATGTTATATTTTTTTAAAATTGTTATTTCAGGCCGTTCAATGAACATTTCATATTTCAGGCAGTTCAATGAGCTTTTGCACAATCCACTATACAGCCCAGCTAGTCTAGAGAAAGTGCAATTTCGTGTGCCACCGCGACTAACGAGAAGCTCTCAAACATTTTCGGTTGTCGCTTGCAATAACAACATCGGATCGAATAGACCTCTTGGCAGAATGTGTCGCGTTTTTGATAAATCGTACAAAGGATTAGATGTATTTTATTATTCCATAAATATAATAAAAGATTCGATCATACCTAACCTATCTCCTACTTTTTAATATTTCACTAACTGCCATCCTAATGTACTGTATTATATAATTATTATATTATAACATAGGTACTATTGTATTATATATAATAAATATTATTATCCAACTACTCATACTTCTATTTTGCTCTATCCAAATAACTTTATTAACAATTTACTTAATTATTTCTTTTCTTACCTTATATTATTATAAGCTTTAATATATTTTTTCTACTATCAAGTTGTTCATGTTATTTCTATGTTAATGTGTAATGCAAGCATTGCAAACTATTCATAGGATAGTAAATTTGTTTCGTTTAAATATGTTTTTTAAGATACCTAGTATCATATTCGGTAAGAATCTTTAGACTTCAAAAAAGAGCGATTCGCAATTTATTTACCATATCATCGCTAACATCTTGCAGGCCATATTTCGTTGAATCTGGTATCATGACAATATATGCCGCTTATATATACCAGGGTGTTATGTACGCACGAAAAAATATTAGCACCACTCCAACAAATTCGGATGTTCATTCGCACAACACGCGAAACAAACAAGACTTGCGTCCTTGCAAAGTGCGACTAAGTAAGGTTAGAAATAGTTTCCTGTATCAGTCCAATATATTTTATAACAAGATTCCATTGCGCGTCAGGGGTCTTGGAGACGTTCAATTTAAGAGCAAGTTCCAGGATATGCTTATTAAGAACCCAATGTATTCTGTTAAGGACTTTGAGAGTATTGATTTTCCTAATCATCCATAATTATTTATATTACAATCTTTTCTTATTTTTGTTTTTTTTTTTAATTTTATAAATTTGATTATTTACATTACAAGCATTGATTATCAAAGATGGATTATAATATAAAAAATTATATTGACCATTTCTATTGCGACATTGTTATTGATTTAATTTTATATTTTTTATAATCTTAATTTTACTGTTTTATAACCGACTCTTCGTTTTTATATTTTGACTATCTGCAGTATTTAAGCAGTTCCCATTATTTTAAAAAGATCTTAAATCTTTATTTTAAATTGAAATATTAATTGTTTTACATTTCGACAAAAAATAATGGTCGATATTTTTAAAAAATATTATATATATATATATATATATATATATATATATATATATATATATATATATATATATATATATATATATATATATATATATATATATATATATATATATATATATATATATATATATATATATATATATATATATATATATATATATATATATATATATATATATATATATATATATATATATATATATATATATATATATATATATATATATATATATATATATATATATATATATATATATATATATATATATATATATATATATATATATATATATATATATATATATATATATATATATATATATATATATATATATATATATATATATATATATATTTGATTGGTTTTTTGTAAAAACTTTTTTTAAAGAATTCGTTTAAAGGATGACACTTTGATGAAAAAATAAAAATAATTAAAGCCACTTACATAGCTGGAAGGTTTTCCCGGACTGGACTGGGAAATGCTTATTGTTTAAACGAGATGTATTTTTGGATGAGTACCACTTTCGACGGTACACTGTAGGTTTAATGGGATCCCTTTATCGCTAGCGAACGATCACCCTTCATCCACATCTCAAAAACAAAGCGTATCCTTTTGCAAACCAAAATAAAATGTCTTTATTAAAGACAAATTTAAGCAAAAACAATGAAAAAAATCACAATCAATCGTCTCTTAAATGCGGAATGACATATATATATATATATATATATATATATATATATATATATATATATATATATATATATATATATATATATATATATATATATATATATATATATAATATATATATATATATATATATATATATATATATATATATATATATATATATATGTATATATATATATATATATTTATATATATATATATATATATATATATATATATATATATATATATATATATATATATATATATATATATATATATATATATATATATATATATATATATATATATATATATATATATATATATATATATATATATATATATATATATATATATATATATATATATATATATATATATATATATATATATATATATTTATATATATATATATATATATATATATATATATATATATATATATATATATATATATATATATATATATATATATATATATATATATATATATATATGTATATATATATATATATATATTTATATATATATATATATATATATATATATATATATATATATATATATATATATATATATATATATATATATATATATATATATATATATATATATATATATATATATGTATATATATATATATATTTATATATATATATATATATATATATATATATATATATATATATATATAATATATATATATATATATATATATATATATATATAATATATATATAT